>VWYP01028285.1:165431-185796 GCA_013400435.1 Pycnonotus jocosus | reverse complement strand
GGGGATGAGGATGGGGTTGGGGATGGGATGGGGATGGGGAGAGGGACGGGGATGAGGATGGGGTTGGGGATGGGGATGGGGATGGGATGGGGTTCCGGAGGGCAGGGAAGCAGCCGGGTCCGATAGCAGCCGCTGGTGTGACCTCACTCGCATCCCGGGGGACATGAGCTCATGAGCGTGCCAGAGCTCTGGGAAGGATTGGATTTGTCGGGAGCAGCAGGATGGCCTGCGAGTGATCTCATCGCAGCCCCCGGGGAAGGGCGCTGGCTGCTGCCAGCCCGGCTGCCAGGACTCAATCCCCATCCCCACCTCAGCAATTAGTGATTGGCCTGCGATGACATCACTGATGACAGAGCTAACTGGGACAACACAGCAAAATTCCAGGGGAATTTCCCCTTCTCCAGGAGCTTAGCAAACAAAAGGATTTTGACAGGACTAAACCCAAATCTTTCAGCCCGGATAATGTCATTGCAGATTAAGCATCTGGGCTCGGTTTGCCCCCCGCTGTCCCTGCAAACAGCGTGGGACAGAAGAAACTGGGGGTGGCCTTAAATTAGACACTTATTACGCTTTGCTGAAGGTTGACAAAGGATGTTGCCCATTCTTTGAGTCTCTTTTGAGAGAGAAGCATTTCAACACTTCCCCCTCCCCACCTTGAGGTCTTCAGGAAAGTTTGTTTGGTCCCTTTGAGTTTTAAATGCCCTGAGGGTTTGATTTTCAGCACCAGTCTTTTTGTCTGTGCACTGCCCAAGAGCCAACACACACCTGAGGGGAAGGGGAAGGATACTGTCAAACATAATTAATTTGATTCTTTGGGATTACCCAAAAGTTGTCAGGAAGACTGGGGTCACTTTACATATAATCTCTGTACTTTCAGAAGGGTGTAAGGTCAAAGAGATCTAACTTGCTTTTCCCACTAATAATAATATTTACAATTTATATTATATTAATCCCACATTAACCTTTGCTTTTCTGCAGCATTGTCCAGATACACAATTTATTGCCTATCCATAACCTGCTGTAAAGTTTAAAATTCCAAGATGCAGCACAGCTGGGTCAGTGACAGAGCCCTGTGAAGGAATGGGGGGATATTTATCCTTTCTAAGCACAGAGTTCAGGAGCTGCAGAGAAACGTGGTCTCTGCACCATTTAACAGTGCAGTGATCAGTGAACACCAGCCCTGCACAAATTAAATGTTCTTCTTTTGACTCCCTGCTAACAATCACGTCTCACTTGCCTGGTTGTCTTGCAGGGAAAGTTTTATCTGATTATTGAGGAGCTGAGCCAGCTGTTCCGCTCCCTGGTCCCCATCCAGCTGTGGTACAAATACATCATGGGGGATGATCCATCCAGCAGCTACTTCCTGGGAGGGATCCTCATCATCATGTACAGCCTCTGCAAGGTGAGCACCAGCTCCTGAACAAGCCCTGGGAGCTGTGGCAGGAGCAGGGGGAGCAGCACAAAGGGAGAAATGCACCTTTGTGTTGTGGCTGTGCCTGCCCAGGAAGCTGCAGAGGCATTTTGCTCCCCAGCGTGTGGGCAGTGCTGGGCTGGGGGAGGATCTGAGGCTGCTCCCGGTGTTGCATCAGACTCATGAAGTCATTGCTGCTCTGTTAATGCCTCTCTGCAGAGGCTGCAGGAGAAGGGGAGCTGCTCCTGGGGGAGCAGAGGTGCTGGCTGGCTCCACACCTCCAGCTGTCACACAAAGGCAGGCTGCACACACTCACACGGCTGTCTCTAAGATTTCCTCTGCCACTCACAGCTCTGAGTGCAGCCAGGAGAGGAAGCAGCATCCAGGTCCTCCCTGGATAAAACAGGTCCCATCCTAGGTTCTGGTCTGGCTGATACAAGTGATGGACAGGAGAAATTCATGTTTCCTCAAAAACAAGAGCACAAAGTTGGCACAAGTGTAAATAAGTAGGTGTGATTTAATCAGAAGAGTAAATAGTAAATAGTAGAAATTGTAATTCTAATGCTGTGTGTTAAACCCTGCCCAGGGGTAGAGCAGTAGATGAAGCAAACTGTGATAAACCAAATGTTCACCCCTCTGAGAAGGGCCAGGCTTGCTCCATCCCAGATCTCTGTCTGTGCCTGTGGCTCTGCAGGAGCAGAGTGAAAAATGAAGAACAGAGAATATAGCCAAGGTGGAAACAGCTCAGGGGAGCAGAGCAATGCTGAATTATAGTGCAGCTCTGCATTGTGTAGGAATAGGGTCATGTAACCCCTCCTGTCCAGGGCTTTACCGTTCTTGTGAGTAAATCAGGCACAGGAGGTCATGGCCAGTGGAGTGCTGTGGTCACAGCAGGTCTGAGACCTGCCAGGAGCAGAGCAAACTGCCAGGGCAGGAGCACACGGGGCCAGTGCAGCTCCCTGCACACCCCTCCAGCCTCTCCTGCTCCTCTCTCTGCTCTGGGGGAGGATTCTTGGCCCTTTCAGAGGTGTCACTGCCTGACCCACTGAGGTATCCACCCTTCCCTGCCCCCTTGGCAGCTCAGGTGTGCACACCACAGGGGTACAAGAACAGATTCCAAGTGATCTTTCTGGTTCCCTGCTTGCAAGAGTAACTCAACACCTGGAAAAGGGGTGCAGTTCCACCTGCCATTTCTTACACCTGGAGAGCTCCTCAGAGTGGGAAGATGCTGGTGGGGAATTCTGCTCCTTGGAGCAAGAGGAGCCAAGCTCAGAACCACAGCTGGCAGGGAAGGGCCTCCCCAGGCAGGGTCAGACAGAGTCCAAGAGCTGCAGGGCAGAGCCACAGCAGAGAGGCAGCTCAGGGTGAGGATGAGGAGTGACCCCAGGTGCTGGGCTGTGCAGAGCAGGGGGATCTGGAGCCAGGCACAGCTGAACTGAGCACCAGCACCTTCAGAGCACAGCCCAGCCATGAGCTGAGGCCTCCATGAGCTGAACTCAGGGACAGGGGCTGTGGGAGGAGAGCCCAGGTGAGGCTCCTCAGGGCCTGGCACAGGTAGGAGCAGTTTTTTAGGGGTTAATTTGATGTTCTTGTCCTGTGGAGCCTTTACAGGGAGTGTTGGGGTGATCTGGATTGGCAAAGCAGGTTCATTTTGGGACGTTTGTGTCCAGGTCAGGGTTAACCCTGTGCACACCGAGATTTTGGGAGTGAAGGGGAAGGGGGAGCTGCTCTGCCAGTGCAGTGCAGGAGCCCTGGGTGTGCCCATCCCATTTCCAGGCACCTGAGCTGCAGGTCCAGCTCCTTGCCTGAGACACTGAGAATATCCCCAAAGGGGCCCACATTAGCAAAGCCACAAACCACATTAGAAAAACCATAGAAGCCAATTTGGCACTGAGAGCTTCTGTGCTCCTGGCAAAATTCCAGGGCTGGGCTCAGGCTGTGTCCCCTTCAGGAGACAGGAGAAGGTGTCAGGGGAAGGCTGTGTCCCCTTCCCCTGCCCAGGGGGCAGGAGCATTTCCAGGAGGCTGCTGGGAGCTGCTGGGGGCTGTGGTGGAGCCTCTGTCTGGGCTGTGTGGTCATGAGCCTCCGGTTTTGGTGGAGAAATCCCAGGTGTTCACAAGCAGAGCACCCAGGTTGTCTTTTTACCCTGTCCCTGTGTGTGACCCAGTTGTGAAATGATGGCTGGTACAACAAAAAACGGGTGAGAAATGGATGTTGGCTCTCTGAAACACACAGCTTTTGGGGCTGCAGGGAACTCCAGAGGGAAAGAAAGGAGGGGGAATATGGGCTGGGAGAGAGGAGCCATTGGAGCAGATGCATGCTGTAAGCAAAACAACCTGGAAAAGCTGGGAATTGCACGGTGGAAAAGGGCTGATCCCCATCCTTGGGAGGAGAGGGAAGGTCTGAGGCAGTGGGCAGCCCCAAGTGGTGGCTGCTGAGTGGAAGCATTACTGGAAGGAGCCTGGAGCCCTGTCTGTGCTGACTGGAAGCATTACTGGAGCCTTCATTTGCTCCCACATCCATTGCAGGATGAGCTCATTGGCGTTCCCTGCAGTGAGCCCACTCAATCACTCTCACCAAAAACACATCAACAACAGAAAGCCAACTCCTCTCTGTGCCTTTGCAGTGCTGCTCCAGCTCTGCAGCTGCAGCATCTCAGCCTCCCCTGCCCCCAGGTGACAGCCAGCAGCTCCTGCTGTGCCACCAGCCCCAGCTGATGCAGGGCTGCTCCTTGCACTGTTACTTTTTCACATCTTGTTTAGTTCAGTGTTTTTCCCTGTGCTCTGCCAGCAGATAGGGAAGATAAAGATGATGGACTGGATTAGGTTTTCAAGTTATTTTCTTTTTTTTTTTTTTTTCCCTTTCCTCTTTCTCCTTTCCCCTTTCCTCTTCCTTTCCCTTCCCTTCCCTATGGGAATGGGTCCATTTTAGCCCTTCCCTACTTAGGGGGGTGGACAATTGTCCCCAGCACAGCCTGGTGCCAGCCCCTCTCTGTGTCCTGTGAAGTCCCCAGTTTGCAGTCAGCTGCTCCCAGAGCTTTTCTGGCCACCCTTCCCCACTGTCAATTCCCATTTATTACATATTTCATGATCACCATGAAATCTTTTTTGGCACCATTGTTATTTTTCCCCCTCTGAGTATCCATTTGGAGAATGTTTGCCGAGTTTCTGGACTCACACACACACAAACACACACACACAGAGGTTTTGTGAAAACCATCTAAAATGGGCTGTGTTTTTTGCAGTCTTTTGACATCTGTGGCCGTTTGGGAAGTGTCAGGAAGGCTCTGAAGGTCCTTTGCACCCCCCAGGTAAGGAGTTCAACAGAGAGGAGCAGTCTCAGAGCTGGGACCTTGTTCCTGCTGAATGATAAAATTGAAAAGTGCTCTGTGCATCAGGAGCACAGAATAAAACAAAGTTATCCCATGGCTGGATGAGCTGGGGGCTTCTGTCAGGGATGTCAGGGACCTTTTCTGACACCTGCCCTGCCCCAGCTGTGGTGAGAGATTGTTCTTGCTCTGTCTGATTGGAAGCTCTGTGTAATGTGGATTAATCCAACTGCAAGGAGCTGACAGAACTTTGTAGTGCAGAGTGTGGGAAGGACTTTGTGGTGCCTGATGTGCAGTGACATTGAAAGAGAGCCTGCAGTGCACAGGAATTATCCCAGGCACTGCATTCCACAGGGCTGGCATTTGGATCTGTTGCAGTCACTTACATTTAAAAAGGGTAAAATCAAAGACTGGAGAGGAAAAGAACCTCATCAAAGTTTGTTAGAGCTTATCTTGCCTATTCCTGGCCTGCTCATTTTCCCTCAGCTGGTTTCTGATTCCCCTAAATCTGTTACAGGGGGAGAAGCAACATTTACCTTCCATGTATCTAAAGAGAAAGTGGGCAGCCAGTGGGTGCTGCTGCTCTCTTTCTTCTGTGGTCTAAATAATAATAATAATAATAATAATAATAATGCCTCCCTCCATCTAAACACCCCTTCAAATGATGCTGAATTAATCCTCTCAGCTCCCTGTTGAGCTCATTAAATTCCATTATCCTTGCTGCACAAGTGGAGGCCCTCAAAGATGGAGTCAGCTCGAGGGGAAAGGCAAACAGGGAGCTCAGAGCTCCAGACTCCCTCTGTGCCCTGATCCCCCTTCCCCAAACACTGACACAACACCGGTGTCCCTGGGGGGAATCTGGGGCTGAAAAGCAATCTTTGTGCACATTTACCCTTCCAATCCTTTGATTTGGGGTTTTTTTTTTGTTCCCCCCTCTCTCTGGCAGAACTATGGAGTCCGTGCCACGAGCCAGCAGTGCAGTGAGGCAGGAGACATCTGTGCCATTTGCCAGGCAGAGTTCAGGGAGCCTCTGATCCTTCTGTGCCAGGTAAGACCCCAAAACTCCCCTGCTGGCATTCCCTCAGTGAGCTCCTGCAGTGGGGAGAGGCACAGCCAGCCTGGGAACTTCTGAAGTCCTTTGCTGGGTCCTGATCCAGCTCCTGGTGGAGATTTACTGCCCTGGATAAGCACTGGATTGTGTTAGTGAGAAGGACACAGCCTTGTGGGGCAGGGACTGCAATGGGCAATGCAGATCCTGGCTCTGGAGTGAGCAGAGCTTTACCTGCCCCTTGAGGGGGCTGGGTAGCTTTGATACTCCCTTTTGATAACAGGGTTATCAAATTAAAGCCATGCTGTTCATCAAAGGGGCCTCTTAGCCTTGCTGTGAACATCTGTGCAGATGTTTCCAAGCTGGAAGCCTCCAAGAAGCTGCTTTAGGATCTGCTTTAGGCAGAGCTGGGGTTTTGAGGAGTGACATTTCTGCTGACTCCACACATGTGGAGGAGTTCTCAGCTTCTCACAGCTCCTCTGCTCCCTCCTTGCCCTTTTCCTGCTCTCCCAGTCTGGGACTGGATGGTGTGTGCTGGAGAGAACCCGGGGAGGGGTCAAGGCAAACAAGAGGAGATGAGGGGTGAAAATTGACATTTGTGACAGAGGGGAAACTGGGACTGCAGGATAAAGCACATACAGGGAGCAGAGGGAAGAGAGGGGTTGACTGAGCTCAGTAAGGACTTAAATAACTCAGGGAAACGTGGCAGAGGAAAAAACCCTCTCAGCCCAGGTGTTGTAGTCCTTTGGAATGTTTCTGGTGCTGCTATTAAACCCCAGAGTGATAAACCCTTAGCTCTGGCAAACTGGGGTTCCTTTCCCACGCCCTGGGAGTGCCAGGCTGCCTCCGTGCCGGCGGTGACAGCGGCTGTGTCCCCAGCACGTGTTCTGTGAGGAGTGCCTGTGCCTGTGGTTCGACCGGGAGAGGACGTGTCCGCTGTGCCGCTCGGTCACCGTGGAGACGCTGCGCTGCTGGAAGGACGGCAGCACCTCCGCCCACCTCCAGGTGTACTGAGGGCAGCGCAGCCCGCCGGGAGCACGGCACCAACGGCTGGAAAAGAAAACCCCCGCATCCCTGCTCCGTTTTGTTGTCAGTCCTTCCTCCAGCTCTGAGCCAACAGAACTTTTGGGACTGGGCAGAAACTTTACCCTGGAAGGCAGGGGAGGTGTGGGTTGTGTTATGGCAAACTCCAGGGTGTTTGTGGAGCTGGCAGGGTTATAAAGTGTCTGAGATGTTTCTTATTTTCCTGTCCTTTTAATATGGACAAACATTGTATGTCCAGACATATGCAGTGCTGAGCAAAGCTGTGCCCTGGCTGAGGAGCTTCACATTCCTGGCCCTACATTCCCTGAATCCATGATTTTATAGAATTACACAGCACCTCTCTCTGAGAACTCTTCCCAAGCTGTGCTTCAGAACCTTGTGTCCAACGTTGGAGTTGGAGAAATGTCCATTTTTCCAATTGATTCCACAAATGGCACAGGGAGCTTGGGAAGGACCCCGCCAGTGGAGCTGGAAATGACACTTCCTTTCCCTGGGAATGTTTTTCATTTTCATGATGAGACTTGCTGGTTTCCCAGTCTCTGGGGAGAGCAGAGTGGTTAAAGTGGAGTTGGGTTTGTCTGGATGGAAATCCAGCCCCTGACCAAGAGCATCTCACAAACTCAGTGTCTCTGCCCTGTGCTCCTCAGCCAGGACCTGCCTGGGTCCTCCAGCAGGAAAAACCTTGAGCTTCAGCAGGAGCTCCTGACAGGAATTAACAGGAATTAACCCCATCATTGTGGCTGAGGTCTCTGCTGAGGTTCTCCAGCAGCACAAGCCCTCAGAGGGAGCTGCTGTTTGTTCTGGAGCTTTCCCTGTCCCCAAAGCACCTCTGCTCCAGGAACAGCAGCATTTCCCAGCTCATTGCCATGGAAATGGCTCAAGGTGACAGCCCCACCTGAGCCATCAGCAGGAGGAGGCTCCTGAGGGAGCGAGGCTGAGTCTGTGCTGATGGAAGCTCCACAGGGGAGGAATTAAAGCAAAAGGGAGCTGATGGGAACAGGATTAAGGCTCCACATTTCTCTGGAAATAACAGTTCAGTGTGGCTGAGGAGGAATGGTGAGAGCAGAGCTGGAGCTGGGGAGATCCAGGGAAGCAGAGGAGGAAAAGCTTTACTTTCCAAAACAAAGTTATGTCAGACTCTTGTCTAATGGATCCTGGGAAAGCAGAGAACTAAGCCAAGGAATCCCATTGCTCTCTGCAATGGGAATAGCTTCCCTATCTTTGGGATGGGAGAGTTCAGAATGGCAGAGAACAAGGTTTTCATTGGGCATTAAAAATGTTATGTGTGATAGCCTGGAATATTCACCAGGAAATATTCACCAGGACAAGGGGAATTCAGGATTCCATGGGCAGGGAGTTTCTGAAAGACCTCAGTGTCACTGCAGTGAACCAAAGGCTTGGTGTTTCTGCTTTCAAACTGTTTGAAAAGCTGCTTCTCATTCTGAATTTTTTTCCCTAAATGCTCCTGGAAAATGCATTTGAAAAAGTGTAGGAAAAGCTCAGTAGCAGCCCAGCTCTACAGAAACTGCTTCAAAATTTGGGTTTTATTTGGTGGTAAGGCAGGAAATCAAAGGGCAAGTGTGGGTTTGCATTCTTAAAGTTTTGGGGGTTTTTGGGGGAGGATGGTCCCACCTTCTCCTAGAACATGAGACTTGGACCAGAAAACATCCAGGGGAAACTTCAGTTCCAATGACAGCTGCTGGGAACCTGTTGATTTCCATGGGAAAGCAGGGAAAGCTGTGGAAGGAAATTCCTCTGAGAGAGGAAATAAAACCCAGAGCCTTTTTTTGCCATTGAACAGTTATTTTTCTTTTTTTTTTTTTTAATAAATTCCTTATAAATATGTACAAAGAGTCTCAGCATATGAAATTCCTTTTACAAAAGAGAGAAGCCCCATCCAGCCAGGACCAGGAGCCTCCTGGAGCTCCAGGAACTCTGAGCACAGGCCCTGCCCTTGCTTTGGTGAGGGGGAAACCTGCACAGTGACCCTGCTGTTACATCCCAATGGTACTGGAGCAGCAAAATGCCAGGAATTGGGCATTCCCTGCCTGTCATTCCCTTGGCAGTGCCCCTGGGAGAGGCTGGGGAATTCGCAGTGGCCTCAGGACTAACGAGGATGGGAGGGTTTTGTGATAAACTGTGGTGAATGACTGGAGAAGGGATGCTGTAAAAACCCAGGGAATTAAATCCCACTGCAGCTGGGTTTGCTCTGCTTGATGCCACCTGTAACTGCTGATGGAGTAACTAATAAAGGTGTGAGTAATGAAGGTGTAATTAATAAATAATGGTGTAACTAATAATGGCCATTTAATCCTCAGATGCTTTCAGAGAATATTTCTCAAGCTCCAGAGTCACTTCCTGTAAATATTAAAAACCTTGGGAAATTCAAGCACTTCAGTCATTCCCTCAGAGTGAACACTGAAGTCACATCAAAATTCACTCCTGTACTCGAATAAACATTGTCCAGGGAAAAATATTCACCTGTTTGGATTTTGTGGTGTAGGAACCCAAGGCAGGAGCAGCAGGTGAGGAAGCCTCCCCTCTTCTCTGGTTGGTTCTAGGGAAGCCCAATTCCCATGGGATTTACAATTCCCTCAGCCCTTGGATCTGGCATTGGCATGGCCAGAGTCTCCTCACCTGCTGCAAGGAGATGGAAAGTTCAGCTCACACACAGCAAAGTTACACAAGAACGAGGTTGACTTTGAAGCCTGAATTGAAAATCAAATTTGCTGGGAGCAAACTGGCTCCAAGGAAAATTGTGCACCTGCTGGGGAGCTGGGATACAGCCAGGAGGGTTGGACATGGACAACCTGTTCAGGATTCAGTTGGAGCCTCAGGTACCTGTTCTACCCATACCAGGCTCCTGTTGAGATCAGGGACAGATGTTGTGGAGGAAAATTGAATATGATGTGCTATTCTGTCCTCACTGGGGCCATTTTTCACAGGGCACTGCAGTTTTCCAGCTGGGAATGCCTCATTCCAGGCTGCCTGTGGACAGACACTGCACCAGTTTAACCAGTTCAGTTTGTCGTGGATTTCAACAGCAGGAACTGCTTCTGCTCATGCTGAGGGTTTAAGAGACCTTTATAACTTTTACTGTGATATAGAAACAAAACAAACACACAAATCAGATGAAACTGATTCAAGAAGTGTTTGGGATTTAAGGGAATTGCTTTAGCTTTGGGCTTGGCTCAAAGAGGAATTCCTGTCTCCCTGTTCTGAAGCAGGAACAGGATTGGATTCTCCTCCCTCCCCACTGACAGCTCCCTGCTTTGGGTGATTTGCTGGAGTTTTCCTGGGGTGCTGCCCCTCCTGGGCACACCAGGCTGGGTGACAGGAGGCCTGGTCCCATTCCATGCTTTTTTACCTGCTGAAAATAATTCTGCAGGAGAAGAGGAAGGAATGTGGGAGCGATGGGCCAAGCCCTGCCCTGGTGTAACCCAGCAGTGGCTGGTGCAGCCCAGAGTTCACTGGCCAAGGGAGCTGTTGGAGCAGTGGCAGAGGAGCTGAGCCCACACCAGGCTGCTCTTTTACCTTGGAATATGGAATTCCAGGTTGTGCTGGGAGCTGTCTTGGCAGAGAAGTGCTTTAAAAATTCATGAAGAGTTCCCTCCCAGCCGTGCTGTGCAGACTATGAGCTCATAGCTGCGCTCTGCTCGCTGCTGAAACCCGAGAGGGCTCTGTTATCCCTCCCTGGCCTTCCCAGCTGACCCAACCCAGGGACTGCTCGGCTGCTCTGAGAAAACAAAAGGGCCAGAGGGGAACTGTGCCGGCTTCCTGCCCACAGGAGGGGACAGGGAATTTCCAGGGAGTTCACAGCACCCTTCCCTTTCCGTGCAAACACCAACCAGGGGCAAAGCAGATCTTGTAGAAAGGATAAAAACACTCCTTGTCAAAAAACAGAGGCGTTCAAGGATAGCAATTACACCACAAAATGTAAGGCTTTGACAAATCCATACCCTCAAATAAGGAATTCCAGTTCTGTACAGGGAATTCTGGCTACAAAACTCCAAAACTTCACCCTCGGCTCATGCGAAACATCCGGTTTGGAACTACAAAAGGGAAGGAACAAGGCAGGATTTGGGGTACCAGACCTGCTCTGGTTTCCACTTGGGAAGCACCATTAGATGTGGCTGTTCCATGCTGGGCAGGACGAGTCTTTTAACATTTTTTGCTGACTGTTTGGAGCCCCCGAGGAGAGCAATCCCCTGGGAGCTCTGAGGTTTGGGAATTTCTACAGACAAGCCTGTCCACGGAGGGTTGGGATTGAGGGAGATCAGCCAATCCCTGCACTGGGGCTGATCAAAGATTTGGGGGCTCTCCCGAGGTGGGGAGGACAGAACTGCCTTTCCTTTTCCTTGGCTGTGCTGTTCAAGGGCACTGAAACACTGGGAGCAGCCTGAAGGCTGCAGCCCCCAACAGCCAGGGCAGCAGGAGAGCCCAGGGCAGTGCCAGCTGTGTGCACAGGGAAAACGGAATAATGCCTGTTCCAGGTGAGCAGTTTATTACATTCAGAGCTGATAAAGGTGAGGAATCTGTGGGAGAGCCCCTGAGGGATGTCCCAGGGCTGGCAGGATGTGCAAGGCAGAGCTGCAGGGGGTGGCCCCTACAGCCAAGTGTCACATCCCTGGTTCCTGTTCAAGTGGGACTTGTGGGATTCCATACACACAATTTCACTCCCACATTCCAGGGGTTTCCAGAAATTAGTATTTTCAAGGCTCTGCCCAGCCCTGCTGGAATCAGCTGAGACTCCTCCTTTTGTCAGAAGAATTTGTCCTTGTTTCTGTAGGAGACTGAGCCGGGAAGGGGTTCAGGATGCTGGGGATTACTGAGCATCAGGCCAAAACTGGCAGGAAAGTGTTTCACTGGTCCCTGTGGCTCTGAGACCATCCAGAGGGTATGGACAGACAAAGTACACGGAGCTACACCACCCCTCCCAGCACTGCACATCACCTAAGGCAGGGCAAGGCTCTTCACCAGGAACAATCTGCTCTTCCAGCAGAGCCCTTGCTGCTGTTTGGGAACGGACTTGGATCAATAACAGCCAGGAAAATGTGTGCAGGGGCTCAAAACATTGTGGTGAATATTTGATAAAGGGAGAATTTAGCTTTCAGACTGCTTAGAAGCATTTCTCCTGCAGCAGCAGTGGAAAATGCAAGGTCTGACTGGACACAGAGGCCACTCGGCTTCTTCCTGGGCTGGGCGAGGGGTGGGAAGTATTTTTAAAAGACAAAGAGCCAAACTTCCTTTAGAAATCGGGTTCTAACATTCCTTTATGCCTTTGAAAATGCCCTCCCTGCCATGGCAGGGTCAGTTTTCTGGTGCAAATATCTGAAGGTATGAAAAATGTTTCTAAAAAACTGTGCACAGGTTGCTGTATGTGGAAGGTACCCGAAATCTGACAGGTAGTTTTGGCTGCAAGGAAAAAAGTGCTCAGTACTAGACTGAAAAAAGCCCTTTGACTTCTAAGGCCAAGTTCTCCTGTTATCCCCTGCTCTGGTGATCAGTCTGGATAAGAGTTCTCTTCCCTGGTTCACGGGATTTGGGACTGAATAAATCACCACGCAGGAGAATTCCCAGCTCTGGAGCTGTAGAAGTGCTGCTCTAGCAGATTTTGATGCGCACACTGCAGTGGAAAGGGCCCTGTGTCCTTTCCACCTCAGTGCCTGCTGCTTCCCAAGCTCCACACTGTCAAAAGAAAAAGAACTGCTCCAAAGAAAAGGAGTTTTATAAAGTTTCTGGGGTAGATTATTGGTTTTGTCTTAATTTCTGCAGAGATTGAAAGAAAAAAAATAGCACCTTCTCAACAAGTCTTATTTTTTGCTATCTTGTGTATAAATATCAATAACCAAAATAGATCTTTCCTTGTCCCACGTTTCATTTCAGAACATCCTCTTGGGGAAACTGTAGCACCACAAGAGAGGCAGTTTAGCCCCCAGACAAATATTAAATGTAGCACCAGAGAAACTAAAGCCATAGGAAAGCTGCTCTCCCCTGGTGCCAGAGCATGAATATTTACACACACAAACTGCTGTCCGAGCCCGCTCCCCGCCACGCCCGCGCTGCAGCACGCTTGGAATTCTCAGGATTGCTAATCTGGGTGTAGAGATTCCTCCTCATCCCGCTGCAGCAGTGGGGCAGCAGGGCAGTGCGTGGTGTCCAGCAGGGCCGGCAGCAGTGGCAAGGCTCGGCCTGCAGGAGCAGGGCTGCTCGCAGCAGCGATCTACAGGGAATGTCGCTTACGCTCTCGACAAGGCATGCACGCGTCCACGTCTGCATACACAGGGGTTACATTCTTCTATATATAAGCAGGTTTTGTGTCTCTGGTTTGCTGCTGGGCCCTTGAACAGCTCCTTCCGGGCAAATCCTCCTTCTCACGTCGCCCAAAGCACTTCCAGCATCTCCCACTTCTTCCTTTCTCTCCACTCTTCACAGCTGCTGCTCAGGCTCTGGATTCCCTGGAGGAAAAGGGGAAACAATTTTCTCCAAGGGCACAGGGTTTGCTCCAGCCTAGGAAAGCAAAAGAATGAGGTTGGGTGTTAATTATGTTGATGCGTTGGGTACAATAAAAGCTTCTTTTAAATTTATGCTTGAACCCTCCCACTACATTCACGGACAAGAAGAGGTGTGGGATTTATGGGGAGGATGGTTTGTGGCTCAGACAGGAGATGATGCCTTTGGCCCTGGGTACTGCAGATTTCTGGGAGCTCTCCCCCTTGCAAGGCTCCTTTTGGGTGCTCCAGCCTCACTTCCATCACATTAACAAAAATGTGAACTTTTAGGGAAGCCATTAAATCTGTTCCAGGTAGGCAGTGGGGTGCATGGAGTATCACAGGAGACTGCAAGAACTCACTCATTCCTGACTCTGCCACTGATTAGATTTGTGGCCTCGGGCAAACCACTGCTTTCACTTCTGCTGGAAAATGAGGGCACTAATAACTTCTCTGCCTCACAGGTGGGCTGCGAGCCTTAATTAATAAAGTGCTCAGAGAAAGGCACCCATCTAAGTGCAAATTAGCAGGAGAGGCGCCCAGGGGGCATCTGTGATGAAATTCCCATGTCCCAGCGTTTATCCCCCAGTTTGTTGACAGCAGCCCTGGCTGGGGCAGATGCCATGGATTTCTCGCTGGCAGGCTGTGACAATGAGAGATCCCAGGAAAACCTGCAGGGAGAAATCTCCGCCGGCCGCCGGGATGAGGTGATTTCACCGCTGGGAGAAGGAGGGGGGGCAGCCGCTGCCGGTGCAACCGCAGCAGCGATGAAATCACAGAGTAATTAGGGCTGGCCAAGAGCTCCGGGGCAGATCCTGAGCTGCCTCACTCCGGAATCCCTCCCCTTCCTGCTGTCCTGCCCTGGTCATGCCAGCGGGAAGGTGGCAGGAGACAGCCTCGGGATGGGTTGAACCTCCAGGGAAAGAGGGGAATTCTGGTGCTGCCATGACTCTGAGCAGAACCACAGAGTATCCCGGGTGGGAAGAGACCCTCAGGGATCATCAGACCAACTCCTGGCTCCAGGACACCCCAGCAATGGCACCCTGTGCCTGAGAGCTGAGCCCAAACGCGGCCCTGGGGCTGTGACCTTTCTCTGTTCCAGCCACCCGGAATGGCTCTGGTTCCTCTCCCCGTTCCAGCCCCCTGGAATGGCTCTGGTTCCTCGGCAGAAGACTGAACCATGTCTGCTTTTATCCCAGCTCCTGCCTGCTGCACACAGGATGTGGCAATTCCAGCCTCTCCCTCCCTCATTCCCAGCATTGCTTTCTAGTTTCAAGGAACCTGAAGCAACAGTGGGAATAGCTGGAAGGAGGAAGGCTGGGATGGACCTTCCAGAGGTGAAGCACATTTCCAATCTGGCCGTGATCAAGGCTGTCAGGCATCCCCATCCCAGGGCTGCTCCACCTCCAAGCTCCATCTCCCACATCTCACCCACCCTCTGGAAGTACTGGAGTATCCCAAAGGGGTTTAGCAGAGCTGCTGGGCTCTTTTGGCAGAAGGTAAATAGGAGGAGAGGTGTTTGCTGTGTGGAGAGGGACAAAGACAGCAGCTGGGCACGGGGAGTCAATGCAGAG
This sequence comes from Pycnonotus jocosus, assembly GCA_013400435.1. Taxonomy (NCBI): domain Eukaryota; kingdom Metazoa; phylum Chordata; class Aves; order Passeriformes; family Pycnonotidae; genus Pycnonotus; species Pycnonotus jocosus. The sequence continues at coordinate 170,900 of VWYP01028285.1, read as the reverse complement.
CTGTCAGGGATAGCCCAGGGCTTGCAATGTGCCCCTGCTCAGCCTCCGGAGCTGCATGCCTGGGACACAGCCCTTCCTGCATCCCTGTGTGCTCAGGGACAGGCACACAGCACCACGGCAATCTCCTGACCTGGGAAACAGCACCAGGAGGGGGTTTGGGCACCTGCACTCCCCACATGTGATGCCAGAATTCCCCAGAGCAGGGCACAGCTGGGGCTGTGAGTGTGGCACTGCACAAAGCAGGAGGATGTGGCTGCCTGCACTGCTAGAGGTGAGATATTTACTCAAGTTACACTGGAATAAAGAGTTCAGGAGTTGATTAAAGGATTTCCTCCACAGCAAAACCATTTAATCCTTATTTATTATTTCTCCTGTAGCAGCACTTCCAACTGCCAAGCTCTGAACCCTTGTCCTGCTGTGCCACCCGTGGCTGGCAACAGATCATCCGTGGTGTCACTGTATTTTACAAACTGTCTCTCTCTGTCACTTAACGTATAGAAAATCTATAAAAACCTGTAAAAGTTGATAAATCCTAGAACATCTTGAACTCCAAGCGATAAATCTGCTCCAGGGCAGGCAAAGAGCTCAGCACAACGTTTATGCATCTCACAAGCCCCATTCTAAGGGCTTAAATGGCTCTTAAGTTTTGCATCAGCCTCGTGCTGGCCTTCTGCAGGAAGGTGAATTTCATGGAAAGAATAAAAGAGAACCCCAGAATCCTGGCCCTGAGCCCATCTCTCAATAAACCAATTTTGAATATCCTAGGCTGTGTTAAAGCCATTTCTGGGTGCATATTGGCTGCATTGCCAGTATCTGACTCATTAATGGAATATACTTTGAGCCAATTCTGATCTCATTTACAGCACCGTAAATCCAGGGCAACCCAATTGACTCCAGTGGAGTTACTCCAAATTTCCCACAATAGGCACTCAGCAGACAGAGCAAAATTTGGTACTTTGGGTCTGAAAAGGACTGAGGAAAGCCAAACTACATCCCATTTGTACTGGGGTGGATAGTAAGTTGGAAAGAGAGCCAGCATAACCCTTCTGTAGAGCTGCTGAAAAATTGATTATTTTATGCATCATTCTTAAAAAGCTGAAACTTTGGGGGAAACTGTCCACAACTATCAACATTTTCATTTCCTTATGAAATAAAAGGAATTGTGGCTGAGTGCCTGGATGAAAACTGCAGTGTCTATTGGAAACATGGATGGGAGTGATTAGAAAGAATTCACTTCCTTTGAAATTTTTTCACGGGAACTGCCGTTCCCTTTGGTGATGTATCTGTCTGTGCCCGGGCATTTAGGGAGAGACAGATTCTGCTCAGAAAGTCGCTCTCAACCATCGCACAGATGAAGCAATAAGGTTATGAGACAACAAATGGCTTTGGTTGCAAAACCACCTCAGCCAACCTCGCCACATCCCGGTGCTTTACCACACACAGGCAGCTCCACTTCCCAATTATCTGGAATTCTCCAGCCTTATCCCACAGCTCTACAAAAAAAACCAAAAACAAACAAACAAACAAAAAAACCCAAAAAAAACCCAAACAACCAAAAAAACCCAAAACCACAAACAAACAAAAAAAAAAGCTGCTTTTCTCATGGATGCTGAGCGGGATGGGCACGAATTGACTCAGGCAGGGGGTCCTGTATCTCTTAGCACTTCTCTGAGTGATCTTTATTCAGGGAGGGGAGGAGAAGCCACCTTTGGGCAGCACCTGCACAAAGCCAGAGCAGAGTTTGAGCTCCCGCCTCCGGCAGCAGCTGGAAAAAGGAGTTCTGCTCACAGCTACTGTGTCAGCATGGAACTGCTCCATTTAAACGGATTACAGGGGCCACTCGCTTGGCACACGTCCCACCGCTAATAAACAAAATAACAGTTATTGATATATTGAAAGGGAAAAAATATATCCAAGCGCTTGGATCGCTGAGGGCACGCTGGAGGCAGGGACTAAACGAGGCACGATCGCTTCCGTCCTCGCAGCAGCAGCTTAATGAGGGAACAAGGGCTGGGCAAGAGCCCTGTCAAATTCCCAAGCAGCCCCATCCGTGTACACTCACACTTCATTAGCATCTCCGCGGGAGATGGAAGGAGAACTTGGAAGACCAAGAAACAATTGGGAGAGGGTTCAAGAGCACTAGGGACGAACTGGGAAGAATTCTGCGTCCGGGAGATCTTTGCATAGGAAGACCAGGGAACCCAGACAGTAAAAAAATACATTTGGGCTCCAATCCTCCCACAAAGACTGTCCTGCTTGGCCTCAGTCCACCTGTGGAATGAGCCATTTCTAGGCTGCTGTTTGTTTGTGCAAACTCTGATGCTTTGTGTATCGGGAGAGTTCATGTTGAAGGTTTTCTTTATCCAATTAAACTGTGAGGCTGGGGTGAGGGTGGCACGGACCTTTGGCTTTTTTTGAGCGGGATGCTTGCCACTGGGAAGGGCTGGCTTTTTCCTGATCCAGGAGGATAAACAAGAGCCTGCCTCTTTGTGTGAGGGACACACACGGGGCGCACCAGGCTGGATGTTTGTCCTGGTGCAGAACCAGCTCTCTGCATCTCCACTGCCTCTGGTCCTTCGTTTGCTCTGCTCTCCTGCACAGCTCAGTGGGACACCTCTAGAAATCTTATCAACCCAGTTTTAATACAGATAATTAACTGCACTGAGACTTTGGACAGAGTGGCTCTGCATGAACCTCGCAGCAAACAGTGGGGGGAATTCCTGGCAACACAGTGGGCACGGAACCAGGCTGGTAGAGCTGGCAGGGACAAGTAGGGTTTGATTTTAATACACTGCCACTCCTGAACCAACAGAGCGAAATACAAGTGACATTGTATGCCAAACTGGCACCTGACAACTATACTTCATGCCCTGGTTGGATGTTTCAAGGTGATGTCAGATTACATATTACAAAACTGCCAGTTGCAAAGCATCTGTCCCCAAATCCCAAGCACGGTCCGCAGATGCAAGTTGGTCACAGGCAGTGGCCCTAATCCTGCTCTCACTGGCATCACCCAGGGCTGTGGGGCCAGGAGGGGTTCCCTGGAGCACAGGATTATTCCCTGAGCTGTGCTGTTGTGTAAAGCCATGGAGCTGAGGGAACAAGCTGAGGGAACCTTGTGCCTCAGGAGCTGTATGTACGCTCACAGCAGCCAACGCTGCTGCCTCTTGAAAAAGCAGGAGTGGAACTCGAGGAATAACCCAAGCTGAAACTGACCTTTTCCTCTTCTCTCCATTCCTTCTGCAACCACCAGATCATGAGACAAAGGCTGACTCTGCAGGGCACTCATTAGCTGTACAAGTTACTCTCCTCTTAGCAGCCTTTCCATGAAATCCCAAGATCACAAGTGGTTGGTTAGAGGCTGGACTTCCCAGCTTGTTGCAGGACAATGTTATCATCACTGCAGAGTTCTCTGAGGATGGCAGGAATTTTCCTGCCTGTTTTGTTCAGAAACACTCTGCTGAGGTAATCAAACACTGTCTTACCTTATCTCAAAGGCTAACCCAGCTCACTGCACTGTCACTGGGGCTCTGAGACACTGCAGACTGTCAGAAACCTCCACTGGCAGAAGCAAATTACTGCCCAGGATGAAAAGATTATTAATGACCAGAATAACCCAGGAGCTGAGGTGCAGATGACACAGTTAATTATTCTGGGCTTGCATTGTATTTTCATCTGCAGCTTGGTCACTTGTGCCTTGGAATCGTGGCAGGAGTGGGACAGGTTGCACACAGGGACAGCCAGGAGAGTGTCACCGCCAGGAGAGTGTCATCATCTCGCACCTTTATCCCTGAAACCGCTTCCCATCCCACACCAGGAGCTCCTTTCCAGCCTTACATGTGTATTTGTGTCCAGGAGCATTTGGAGGCAGCTCAACGCTGTCTGTGGCAGCCTTTGAAGCCGTGGGCAGGACGGTGCTGCCCATGGAATTCGCCTCGGAGGCGCCCAGGATGAGGCTTGGCTTTTCCACAGCCTCTCATCAAAGCCATTCATAAGCAACTGGTGGGCAGAAATAGAAGTGAGGACTCCAGGATCAACAGCAGAAGAGATTGGGGAAAAGAATAATGTGTGCCCAATAAACCTTCACAAAAATTAATGCTCCAAACAGCTATGGCCTCGTGGGATTGCCAGGAAGTCTGGGCTCAGTGTATGTGTAGATCACCAGGGCCAGCTAACAGGCTCCCTCTGCCAGCCCTGCTCACCTGCCACCTTCTCTGCTTGGGATGGAGTCCCAGACTGGGCAGGGAGGAACTTCCCTGGCTTGTTAGAAAGAAAAGGACATTTGAGACATTAGAAAAGGGAGATCAGTGCAGCTCCCCCTTGGATTTCAACTCTGTGTGAGCTCAGAGAGGCCAGCAAGGCAGACGGGTGGGTTTGCTTCCAAACACTGGAACCAAACTTGCCACAAACTGACGGGGAGGGAGAGATGTGTTTGCTCTGCTCCTGACCACAGTCCCACACCACTGACACCACCTCTGAGGACTTTGCTGGGCACAGCCCTGCAGGCACCATCCAGTGCCTGCTTTTATAGAAACTGAGGTTTCGATTCATCAAAACCCCACAGTTCCTCTCTGTTTTTGTTTCAAAGAAAGCTTTGCAAAGGTGACCAGAGGAACCTCCCGCCAGCCACAGCAGTTGTGGCTCAGATGGATGACAACAACAACCCCCCCCCACCGTGTGCACACACAGAGTGCAAACACACAGACCTGCTGCAAAACCTCATTTTTAAACTCTCTGATAACCTGACTTCTCCTCCACACTACCCTATCCAAGCTGGTGGGATACCAGCACTGAAAGTTACACACGCACTGAAATTGTTCCCTGAACGCAGACAGACACTGGGCGGTGTTTATGATGCAATTTAAAGCACCCAGAAGAGGAGCCAACGCTCCTTTGGTCTGTGGCGACAAATCCAGGACCCAAAGAACACGACAGAGCACCCAAAATCCCCGAGGTGACCCCATGTACATTCAGCATCCCTGAGTGCTCCCAGGGCTGAGGGGGCAGAGCTGTCCCCACAAGCCCCAGAGCTGTCACCAGAATGACAACAACCAAGGTTACAGGACCAGGAATGTCCTGGTTCCCTGCTGCTCGTTTGCTCAGTGGCTCTGGAGCACAGAACCAGCAGTAACTGGACTTGGGTGCTTTTCCTGGCCAGTCCCCTCGAGGAGAGCCCCCAGCACCGGGCAAGGCATTATCCAAAATCACAGAGCCCATGTCCCAGTCCAGTGGGGACAATTCCACCACCCAGTGACCTTAGTGATGGGTGCCCGTGGGTCTAAAGCTCACCAGGGAATGGCAGGACACAGGGAAAGTTCCTCCACGCAAAAGAGGGCTGGAGGTTGGGCAGGCACGGATGTGCGGGGCATCCTCCAGCTCCCGGGACCGGCAGCCGGGGGCAACACGGGACCTGCTCGGCTCCCCCCGACCTGCCCCGCGCCGCTGCCGGGCACGGAGCTCAAACTGCCC
>VWYP01028285.1:136872-161635 GCA_013400435.1 Pycnonotus jocosus | reverse complement strand
GGCCAGCAGCACCCCGGCCCGCCGCAGCCCAGCGCCCGCCCGGCCCTCCGGGGAGCCCCCGGGAGACGGAGCCGGAGATGGGGACGACCTGCTGGGGCAGCTGATCCGAGACCTGGTAGGGCTGCGCGGGGCCGGGGGCGGCCCTGGGGCTCTGCCCGGGACAGGCCGGGCTCCGGGCGGGCGCGGGGTCGCGGTGGGGCCGGTACCGGAGCACGGAGAGGGGCTCGGCTGAGGAGGCTCTGGGACGCGGCGAGCAAAGGGGACGTTGAATTTGTGTTCCTGTGTGCTTGTTTATAACCTCAGCCTCTGATTATCCATCGTTTTACAAAGATTTAACCCTTCCAACTCTGCTTGTCCCGTGTAATGGCACGGGGTGGGATTGTTGGGGTGTCCTGTGCAGGGCTGGGAGTTGGGCTCGATGATCCTCGAGGGTCCCTTCCAACTCGAGATATTCCGTGACTCTATGAAATAATATTTTTTTCTTTTAAGATTGTTGTTGTTCACTCGGGTAGTTTGATGCGGGTGCAGTAATAAAAGATATCCTGCCTTGTGACACAGCAGTGTAGTAAGAAAACAAGCTTTACTTCTTTAAATAAAGGCGTTAATTTGGAAATAGTCTTAAGTACAGTTCTGAACCAGATAAAAGTTATTTTGGTAAATCCTCTAAATGCCATAGAGGTGTTATTTACAGTATAGGAAAACTAGGGGGGAAACCCATTTTCTTATTTCTCAGTAACCTCACTATGACTAATTACTCTTTGCTTAAAAAAATTAAAAGGAACAGATTAAATTTCTGTCTGCAAGGCACAAATTAATCCATTTACAGAATTAGTGCTCCATTAGCACACAGGAGCCCGAATCTGTCTCAGAGGGGCTGGTTGTATTTGAGTTTTGGACTCATTCCAGTAGACTTTTAGACAGACTGGTGCTGACTTAACATCCCTGATTCCTTGTGCTGAGGACGAGCTGCGGGGACTTTTGGGGTGTGGGAAGACTTGGATCTGCCCCTAATGTTAGGATTGCATTAGAAGGGATCAGTATGAGTTTGTGCTGTGCTTTCAGAACCTCAGGCAGATCCCAAATTGGGATCATCCCCTGCCTCTCAGCACTTTTGTAACCCCCATTCTGTTATTTCCTTGTAGGTCTCTGCTACAGCTACTCTTCATTTAAACTTGGACCCCTTTGCAGCACCAAAATAGGGGGGAAAAAAAGAGCCCTTTTGGGTTTATTTGAGGCAGGATATAAATGCCCTTGCAGCTCAGTTTATAAAAAGCCTGCCTAGCTGGTTTCTGCTCTTTTCCCCTCCTTTTCTTGTGAGCACCGTTGGTGTTGAGCGTTGTGTCAGCACTGCTGTGTCTGCAGGCCCTCAGTCCTTGCAGCGAGAGCTCTGTGTGCATCCAGCCAGCCCAGGATCTGCTGCCTGGACACGAGTCAACTCCAATTTGGAAGGAACACATCCATGGTGGTGCTGTGCCTGGGCTCATAAGCCTGGAGCTGACAATCCCTGCCCAACAGCTCCTGTGATTTGTGTGGGCAGCCCGTGGCTCCAGAACGGCTCCGTGGCTGCTGGAGCCACAGGGGTCACATCTGGCCAGCTCAGAGCCTGCCTGCATGTGGCCGTGGAGAGGCTCCTGTTGTGTTTTCCTTGGGGTCCCTGTTGGAGATGGATGGGATTTACAGCACAGGATGGGATTTACAGCACACGAAACCAAAACAGATCCCGTGGATCCGCAGCAGGGAGCGGAGCCGGCGGCCCCAGCACAGGGCAGGGAAGAGGAGCTGTTTGTGCAGGGAAATTGTGGATGAGGAGGGAGGGGAGCAGCAAGGTTGGCTGCAGGTCCTGCTTTCAGTAACTTTAGAACAAGTGGGAGGTTCCAGTCTCTGTGAGGTGATGTTTTGTTGCTAAAAAGATCTGATAGGAGCATTGCCCATATTTGTGTTGTCTAAACACTTGCCTAGTGTAGAATATTTTCTGCTTTAAAAACCACAACACCACATTATATTGTGATTTCCATGAGTAACTGCTTTAAATAAACCCAGGATATCCCTTCTCTTCTGCTTTGGTACTGCAAATGGCCCAGATTTGAATGAGAAGGAGCAGTTGTAGGAGAGACCTACAAAGAAACAAAGGTACCAAGGTTAGGAAGTGCCAAGAGACAGGAGACGATCCTGCTTTGGGATGTTTGAGCTTCTGAAGGCAAACAATGGAGGTGGGTTTTAACTGAGCAGCTGATTTTGTGCATGAGGATTGATAGACAATGATCAGGAGCACCTGGAGGAGGGCAAAATCCGGAGAAAACACTGGAGAGCAAAACTGGTGACATAGAAATGGTCAGAATCAGCTGATCTAGCTCCTTCTGTATTACAGAGTATAAAAAATTTGACTATCCAGACAGGATAAGAGAGAAGATAAATCTTGTTATGATAACTGTAAAAAGAAGATGTAATAATTATGTAATTAAACCAAACAAAATACATTAGAAAAAAATCTATGTGCTGCATTTAGCTGTTAGCTTAAATTGATGGATTTGGCTTCAAATTTTTGTTTGAGATGCTCAATCAGTTAAAGGAGGAACATTTCATATTAAAAAGACATTTTTATGTTAGCAATGAGAGAAACCAACATCATCTCCATTCAGTTTTATTTAAAATATTTGTTCATTTTTCCATCATATGGGATTGAAATCTTGCAAGTGAAATTAATAATGGGCATATGTCTTATTTATTGGGTCTTTTTGGCACTTTAGCCAAACTATTTTACTAGAACTTGTGTCTTGCCTTTCTCTGCCCTTTGAAGGGCCGTGAGAGGGGGGAGAGGCAGAAGAGCTCCTGATGCTTTCATGGGGCTGTGATGGCCCTGAGGACACAGCATTCCTTCTCTACACCATGGTAACTTCTCCTGCTGTCAAACTGTGTATTAAACCTGCCTCACAAACGATATTCTCCTTTTTCCTTTCCAGAATGAAATCAATGAGGTTCCTTTTTTCGATGTGCAGCTGCCTTACGAGCTGGCACTGAAGATCTTCCGGTACCTGGGCAAGGCTGAGCTGGGGAGGTGTGCTCAGGTAAGTGCTGCTGGCAGTTTGCTGCTCTGATACCACTTGAAACTGGCAGAAATAGTGAAAATCCAGGCACCTCCATGTAGGGGAGTGAGGTGGCAGCCCAAGGAACTCAGCTGGTTGTGCTTTCACTTACAGGAGACAGTTCCAAAGCTGAATATTGAAAATGTAATGGTACACGAGCTGGATTTACAGCTGCACTTGAGCAGAGTTAAATAAAACATCTGTGGCTTGGGCAGCAGCAAAGCCTTAAACTTGGAAATAAATAGTACAAAGATATTTTGATTCAAGTGAGTGTTCTGAAGCATTTTTGACTCAGGTGAGTGTCTGGCAGTATTTAGAACTCAGCACTTGGCAGTGCTAAGGGCACTCTCCAGCCTGGGATTGAACCACAGACACTGGAGTAGTAACTTTTTGTCTGTAGTATTTCCACATGAGGCTAAATTCCCAAATGACCCTGATTTCCTCCCCCCAGCCCTGCAAGGGGTTTATATTTTTCTTTTCTGATACTTTCAGATAATGCTCTCAGCAGGCTGTGCTCAGACATGGTCCATAATTTATGTGTAGTTGTAAACTGCCTGGCTCTTCCAGAACTTTACTAACTGAAACACTCACTCCCACCTCATTCTCCTTAGAGTTGTTCAGCCCACACTGTTGGGCCTCTTTATTTCCTTTCTTCACACACTGAATGATGAACCTCCTCTCTGAATGAGTCTTCAAAGCAAACTTAATTGGCAAGTGCTGATTACCCTGTGAAATCAAGCAGAATTATGTTATATCCATTATATTGTGGATATAATTCCAGCCTCTCCTATGGCCACTATTTAGGGTTCCAGGCTGGTGTTTGTTAACTCTTATATACAAAGCACATCTTGCAACTTCACAAAAATCCAACCAAAACCATTCTTTGTGTTGCAGACAGTCTGTGGCATGGTTTGAGTGAAGGTAAAAATGTTAATGTGTGAAAACTGAGAAGTGACAGACAGGGTCTGTTGAGGACGGTAAACTAAATTCAAATATTCTGCAAATGACCCAGGCTTTGAAAGGAAATTGGGCTTGTAATGTTCAGTATGAGCATGTCATGGTGTTAAATAGCTACAAGTGGTTATTGCTTAAATCTTTGACTTGCTAATGCCTTTTAGGAACAGGGACTGTTAAAAGAAAATTAATTCCTCGTGCAGGGCTGCTCTTGCAGAGGGCAGAATTCTCTAGGATTATTTTTTGGTGCTGTCCAGGACAGGGAAGCTTTCAGATATGCTCAAGTTTCTGTCCCTTGGGGTAGAGATATGCCATCAGTGAAGGCCACAGGCCATGACATGGAACAGGATTGCATTTTTGAGGTGGATTAGTTTAAGGTTATTCTTTCACTCTCTTTCCCCCCCTCCTTAGGCATGATCAGTTTACCTCATGGCATAGTAAAAGGATTGGCTGCTGTAGGGCTGCTCCTTTTCCCTGTGCTTGAGGCTGCACTGGATTTCTCTCCACTTTGCTTTTTAGCTTGAACCTGTTCTCATAAGATGTGTTTTAACACACACAGTTTTCCACATTTCTCATTCTCCCCAAGTCATTGTTCCTTTGTGGCAGCTGACAGGTAGCTGAGCAAGTGCCCAGTGTTTTACAGGGCTTTCCCAATCAGATGAATATCCAGTGCAGAGCTGGCTTCTGTTTAAGTGTTCAAATAAAAAGCAGAGCCATAAAAATAAACAGCATTTTCATTTTTCTCTTGATGGTTTTGTTTTTGAAGGGGGGGAGCCCTCTTCTGTTCCATGGAAAACCCTGCTGCTTTATGATGTTATCCTAGAAAGATTTTTTTTTATTAAGGTGCCTTGGGATTTCAGTGAAATTGGGCCAGTTGGTGGAATTGGCATCATTGTCTGTGTGAGTGCCTTTGGAGAAAACCTGTTTGCTTAGTTTTTATGCCAAATTGGTAACCAACTAACACGAAAGGAGCCTGACTGCAGAGCCTCTCTGAGATTTAATCACACCACAGACTGTCTGGAGAACTTTAATTTCACCTTGATATTTCCCTCTCCCTCACTCCCCCACAGCTTTTCTTTGATTTTTGGAATTAGTTCTGTAAACCACAACCTGTCTGTGTGGCACTGGAAATACAAAAGCCTGTAAATAAATGTCCTCAGTGCCTGAGCTCTGCTGGCTCTGCAGCAGGAGGGTGACATTCAGTAGCATCCACCAGACCAGTCTCTGTTGATAGCCCACGTTTGGAATTCAAGGAGAAAAGTATCCAGGGCTTCATGTAGCACAGAACAGGCCAGAGTAATGCAGAATTTTGTCCTGTGAGCAATTTTGGTTGTATTCTGACCACTGGCAGAAATATCTGTACAATGAGTGCCTCTGCTGTGAGTGTGAGCAGGCTTGGGAACAGTCACTCCTGCCTCCTGGTCAGGATGTTGAGGGAAAGGAAAAACAATCTCTTGGGACACCACAGATGTAACAAACTGAAATGTCCTCGTGTGGTTTGGGGCTGATGCTGTAGATAAATTAATGTTACCCATGGTCTGGGGACCTGGCCTTCATGGTCCAGGCTGGTGATGAGGGGATGTGGTTGAATTCAGCAGTGCTGAATTCTGACAGTTTTGTTTTTGAACAGATCAGTGGGAAATTCCCTTGACCTGTTAGGTTTTCATCTTAGAGAAGGTTTAGAAGTGTTTACCAACACAGGAATTGTGTATGTATCTAGGGCAAGAGAGACTGTTTCTAGGAATTTAGGAATGAATTGTTGTGCATAAATCAAGAATTTCAGCTGCTTGCCTCCAGGGCTTCTGGGATTGTCAAACTGTTGAGGCTTTAGTGTTTATACATTTACAAAAAGAAAATTGAATGTGTTGTTTTGAGCATAGTTTTGCATCAGGGTTGCTTATGGGCAAAAGCCATCATCCATCCTCCTTGGGATTCCCAGAGAGAGCAGAGAAATGGATGGATAAGGATATCCCTGCCCTGGGCTGAGCCCCCAGTGTGGGCAGCAGGAAAGGAGGGGGGGATTCTGCCCCTCTGCCCACTCAGGTGAGACCCCACCTGCAGAGCTGCCCCAGGCTGTGGGGCCCCCAACATGGGGAGGATGTGGAGCAACTGGAGCGAGACCAGAGAGGAGATGCTCCAAGGGCTGGAGCCCCTCTGCTCTGGAGCCAGGCTGGGAGAGCTGGGGGGGCTCACCTGGAGAGGAGAAGGCTCCAGGGAGAGCCCAGAGCCCCTGGCAGGGCCTAAAGGGGCTCCAGGAGAGCTGGAGAGGGACTGGGGACAAGGGATGGAGGGACAGGACACAGGGAATGGCTTCCACTGCCAGAGGGCAGGGCTGGATGGGAGATTGGGCAGGAATTGTTCCCTGGGAGGGTGGGCAGGCCCTGGCACAGGGTGCCCAGAGCAGCTGTGGCTGCCCCTGGATTCCTGGCGGTGTCCAAGGCTGGATTGGATGGGGCTTGGAGCAGCCTGGGACAGTGGGAGGTGTCCCTGCCCATGGCAGGGGGTGGAACTGGGTGGTCTTTAAGGTCTCTTCCAGCCCAAAACATTTTGTGCTCAGGGCTGTGAGCAGAAAAGATGAGCAGCTTCCATCAGAATGGCTTTGGATTAAACACTTGGCACTATGTTTTGTACTGAGCTCAAAGTCCAGCTAGTTCTAATTGAGGCCCCTGGTCTCAGCAAATGAGCCTTGACTCTGCCTTTGTGTGTCTGAGGAAGAAAATAAACCTAGTGAAATAAATACCATTATCAGATGCAGAGGGATGAATAAACCTTCATTAGGATTTGAGCCAGTTGATTTAGATGGGATTAGAAGAAATTTTGGATTTGATGGAAGAGGTGGGGTTTTTTAGGGGGAAAAATATCCCCCAGAGGCAAAACCAAATAGCAAAGCCTATGTCAGCAAAAGCCTTTGAAGTCCTTCAGAACATTATTACTTGCTGAACTATAAAATATAAAACTGTCCCTGTGTGGAGCTCAGGGGAACCCAAACTTTCTTTGCTGAGAACAGTTGTAAAAAGATAATAGGAACACTGAAGAAGAAATTAAATTCAGGACTCCAAATCTATCTACAAGTCTGTAAGATGCTGTCATTGATCCTTGCTGGAGTTTCTGTGCAGTTTAGATTTGGAAACAGTTTTAACAAGAGCTTTGCACATCTCAGCTCCTCTCCAGCACCCAGCTTTTGGGTGCATGTAAATAAAGCCATAATACTCTGGCTTTGGGGGCCTCACCTGAAACTCCAAGTCAAGCAGATCTAATAAAGCTGACTTGAAGCCAATGGCTGGTTTTAATGCTGCAGCTCACAGTGGTGCTGTAAAGTGAAATGCTTGAGACTCTTTATTAGTGATTTCGTGCAGCTGAGCCTCGCTCAGTGGGGTTTTACAAGGGATTGGCATGCAAGTTTGGGGCTGTAAGAAAAGGCTGGGTTGGGGACCCTTTGGAAATTCAGGCTTGTAAAGCAGCAGGGTTCGCTGTAATTTGATTGAAAAAAAATCAGGATAGGATAGGATCTTTATTCTCCCTGAAAGTTGAAAAGGCAGTTGAAATTTTATGTAGCTCCCCCCCCCTCCTTTTCTTTTGTTTTACTGTCTTTATAAAATGCTTTTAAGACCTTGAAACTTGAAAGGTCTGTGCAATATTGTCTGTTTTGGCAGACTGAAAGGTGTGTGTTTATTTTTGATTTTTCTTTTGGAAAGCAAGGCAAAAGCTGGCCTGGTTTGGCTGTGCTTCCCTGTGCGTGTGCTCAGACTGTCCCTGTCAGGAAAATGTGCTGCTGTTTGGGGAGGGGGCAGAGGTTCTGCCTGGGGAGCTCCACTCCTGCACCACAGCTGCTCTTTTGGTGTGTCAGCAGAAAGCTGCTTTGGGGTTTTTTTGTATTCTTGGAGCAATAACAAATACTTTTCCTCCTTTCAAATCAAACTGAGAGCAAATTCCTGATGGTTTGGGTTTGGGATTGCCTCTTTTTGGTGCTTTTGAAGGTGTTGAGTGTGTCCCTCTGAGGACAGGAGCACTCAGCAATGTGATTCCAGGGTGATGTGTGTTGCTGGAGAAACTTCAGTGCTGGTTCTGTCATTTCAGGGCATTGTTGTTGCCCTGTGCAGGTTGTTTCCTTTGTCAGAGGATGGAAGGGAATTGTCTCCCTCTGCCAGTTTGCACTGAGGTCTGTGGGTGATTAAGAAAATTCATTTTGCTGCTTTTGGATATTCCTATTTCAGCACTGCTCTTCTCCATAGGTCTCAAATCTTAAAAACCCTTGCAGGTTACTCACATCACCCCTTCTTTCATCATATTGAACATTTCTTTGTGTGTGTGACTATGGAAAAATGGCAAATAAATATAAAGAGATTGTCTTGGGAGAGTTTGTGTCCATGGCAGGTTTGGATTCTTGGCATAGTCTGGGGACCAAAATGAACATTAGATGCTTAATTGTAACTTACTGAAAATGATGTCAGTCTCAGAAGGTTCTTTTAATCTTTTTAGAAACTGAGCACAATTGATTGCTGCTTTCACCAGTCGTGGCTTTCACTGGTTACGTCTGGTTTTTTAAATTAAGAATTACAGAGGGGAAAAAGAAGCTACTTAAGTTGGCTCTTACCTCTTGAATCTTTAATTTTGAGCCCACAATTGATTGTGATGAAGCTGTTCTCTCTGGAATGGGCAGCAACTTGAGGCTGCTTGAAAAACTTAATAATTCATTCCTATTTATGCATACTGTAATACAATAGGTTATAAATCACTAATGCCATACCCCTAATCAGGCATTGTCAGTGGGACTTCAGAGATACGGTGCTGTGATCTGAGAGGGTTTCTTAGCTACAGATATGAAAATAAATTCATATTTTTGCTCTACGCTCAAAATTCTCTCTTAATTGTTTTCTTGCTGCCTTCCCTGTCAAAATGTTCCAGTCACTGATATTTCGGGTTGACAGCATGGCCACTAAACTGCTGTCCACATTATGTGGAGTTTTAGTGGAGTATAAACACATTTATTTCCTGAAGAACCCACAGAAAACAAGCCTTTCGTTAAAGGTCTGGGGTTTTTATACACTCAGATATATATAAAGAGTGAACAAATATATTTGTTTGAGTAAAACTTTCATTTTAGTACAAGCCTGTATTAATTTATATGTTTATATTTCAGATATTATTTAATATTTCATATTAAATCTAATTTTTCCTTGCACATTTCTGAGTGATCCATATACAAACATTGATTTCTAGGTCAGCAGAACGTGGAAAATCCTTGCAGAAGATGAAGTGTTGTGGTACCGGCTGTGCCAGGAGGAGGGATACCTGTTGGACATGAGCATCTCCGACCATTCCTGCTGGAAACTCGCCCTCAAAAACTGCAGAGCCAGAGAGCACATGCTGAAAACCAACTGGAAGGTGAGAGGGAATTTCCTTGGAGAGATCCAGATGCTGGGGGAAAATGGGAACCTGGTTCGAGCAAGTGGGAGAGGAGAGTTGGTGTTGTGTTTTGCACCTCCTCTTTTCCAGCTGAAAGCTGCTGGGGGGTTTTTGGGCTGGATGTGTCCCAGCAGCAGATTTGGGTGGGTGGAGGAATGGGAACACCACCAACCTCTGTGTCCTCTCTGCAGAACCGCGTGGGTGCCGTGAGCCAGCTGCGCTACGAGCCCGGCCGCGTCCTGTGCGACGTCCACTGCTGCGATGGGGTGGTGATGGCTGGGTGAGCACGGGCTGGGCACGGCCCACTGCACCTGCAGCGGGGCTGCAGTGCCCACTGCATCTTCTATACAGTGTGTGATGCCCACTGCACCTTGGATAGAATGTGTAATGCCCACTGCATCTTCTATACAGTGTGTGATGTCCACTGCACCTTGGATAGAGTGTGTAATGCCCACTGCATCCTCCATACAGTGTGTGATGCCCATTGCGCCTTGGATGGAGTGTGTAATGCCCACTCCATCTTCCATACAGTGTGTGATGCCCACTCCATCTTCTATACAGTGTGTGATGCCCACTCCATCTTCTATAGGGTGTGTGATGCCCTCTCCACCTTTTAGAGCGTGTAATGCCCACTGCACCTTTTAGAGAGTGTGTAATGCCCACTGCATCTTCTATAGGGTGTGTAATGCCCTCTCCACCTTTTAGAGAGTGTATAATGCCCACTGCACCTTGTATAGAGCGTGTAATGCCTACTGCACTTTTTAGAGAGTAATACCCACTGCATCTTCTATAGTGTGTAATGCCCACTCCATCTTCCTATAGTGTGTATAATGCCCACTCCATCTTCTGTAGTGTGTGTAATGCCCACTCCATCTTCTATAGGGTGTGTAGTGCCCAGTCCACCTTTTATAGTGTATAATATTCACTCCATCCTTACCAGAGTGTGTAATGCTCACTGCACCTGCAACAGTGTGTAGTGCTCACTCCATCCTTACCAGAGTGTGTAATGCCCACTCCATCTTTTATAGTGTGTGTAATTGCCACTCTGCCAGGCTGTGCAATGCTCACTCCACCTTTAACAGAGTGTGTAAAGCTTGCTCCATCCTTACCAGGCTGTGTAATACTCACTCCACCCCTACCAGGGTGTGTAATGCCCACTCCATCTTTACCAGTCTGTGTATGGCTCACTCCACCTTCACAATCTGAAATCTCAGGTGCTTCTTTTAATAAATTCAAAAGCAACACCTGTTGGAGCATAAAAATGGATTCACCTGCAGTTCCTGAGACAGGCTGTCCTGAAGGGACTGATAAGAATGGTTATCTACAATTTACTTCAGCAGTTCAAATTTTTATGGAACTATTAAAAAGTTTTATCTCATGTACAAGTAGTCCCTGTAAAAACTCGGGTGCTTTCTGGTGAACTCCATCTATTGTTTTGCTGTGGAAGCACCCAGAATGTATTCAACATTTTACACATCTACTGAAACAAATCCCCTTTTTAATGTTTTTCCATAAAAATGTCTTAATCACGAGGATATCTTGTCACAGCAAAAAAATAACTTTAGAAGGACTGTTACTTTTCTCTATTTTTACTTAAAAGACAACCTGGGAGGTAAATAACCCACTCAGAATAGATAAACTCAAACTTCTCTTTTCCTAATATAGAAGTTTTCTGCACCTTGGTTTAATGTTAGCGGTTCATGTAATTTATACTCTTAAATACAATTTTAAGAGCCTCACAAATTTTTAAAAGAGGTTACAGTGATTCTCTCAATAAGTGTGAGGCTTTACTGTGTTCTGCTTGGATTTCACAGGTTCAGTAATTAGTAACCCTCCAGAAATCACATGAATGAATAAAAATTATATCCTAGAGAGCTGGGGCATTGTCCTTGGCATACCAGAGTTCAGTGTTCAGTGTTCAATGTGTGGTACCACTTCATGTTAATGGTGTGGGATTAGAGAAAACTGCTTCTAAAATACTTCAAAATTCACAGTTATAAGGAAGATGCCTGGAAAACTCAAATTCATGGAAATGCTTTTGAATGCTCTTGAGCAACTGAAAGCAGAGCTCTAAACTCTCAGACAGCAAACCCAGTTGTCTCCATGCTGCTGCCAAAACCTCCAGCTCTTCTTTTCCTTCATTTTCCCCATTGTGTTTATATCCAAACACAGTTATGCAGATTAAATTACATTTCTGAAGTTTTCATAAACAAAGGTTTATAATCCTGCATAATAAACTCAAATAGTCCATATTTTGGCTTGGTGTATTACAGAAGTTGGGTTCTGACAGTTGCACACACCCTTTTCATATTGGTTCTCCAGTTCCTCCAGTATCTGCTGATTCTCTTGATGAATTTACATCAGGGGTGTGGTACAATTAAATAATTCAGGTTCCTGAAAATAGGTGAGCAGGTAAGACCACTGAGGGAAATTTGCATGTGTGTATCCTGTAGAAAAAGTGATACTCACTTAAATGACTTTCCAGTAATTTTTCTGAAAAATGATATATCTCTCTATGAAGCTGTGAGCATTTATTTGATAAAACAGCATGAGGAAAATAGAATTCAGCTGTTTGAATTTACCTGGTTAGTAAATGAAAAGTTCAGAGTATTAGAACACAAAAATTATGTCATGTCCTTTGCTGGTTACCACTTGTCCTGCACTCTGCTTTGTCTCTTAATTTGTTAAATAGTAAATATCAAACAAGGGAGTGTTGAAGTTACAACTAAAACTTCCAAGGGCATCAGCAAATTGTGCAGGGAAATTGTGCATTTGGTAAGTATGTAGGATGTTGAAGAATTTGTTGGGGTTTTGTTGTTTGCTGTGTTTTTATTTTTTAAATCCAACCATAACTCTCCCTTGTCTCTCCCAGCTTATAAAATTGTACTTAATGGCATTGTGCTTTCAAATTTGTCATAAAAGTGTAATGAATCTGGTGATCAATAGCAAACTGTTGCATTCTTTCAGTATTGAAGAAGTAATTTAATAGCTGAGGTTTACAAAGTCAATTCTCCTCTCAGTATAAATACCAATTATCTGTTACATTTAATGATTCTCTCTCCTGTTTCACAAACACTTGTGTGCTCAGCTTTGCGTGGCAATAGTCAGTGATTACAGAGAGCCCCGTGTGTCTGAGCTAAGCTGGTGTGTGAGTTTGGAAGGCCTGATGGTGCTAATCCAGAACTGGGAGGCATTTCCCAAGGTTTTTCTATCCAGTGGCTTGGGCCATCACCTTTCTTCCATCTCAGGTGGCTGCACTGGACACTCAGGGATGCTCAGTTCTTAGCAGGTTTTTTTATCAGACTTCCCTCAGCCACTCCAGGTGCTCCAGCACCTTCCTTGGACACACTCCAGCCCCTCAAGGTCCTTTTTGTCCTGAGGGGCCCCAGGACACCTTGGCTTTCTTGCACATCTGGGCACACCTGGGCTGGTGACAAGCTGCTGTCACCAGCACGCCCAGGGCTTTGTCCACCTTGTGCAGCCACCCCTGCCCAGGCCTTTGGCATTCCCTGGGGTGGTGGTGGCCCAGGGTGGGACCCAGCACTGTGCCCTGATGGTGATGTTCTGTTCCAGAACTTGTCCTGCCCCTGAGGTCAGGCTGACAGGCCAGCATTTCCCTGGATCCTCCTTCCAGCCCAGCAGTCCCCTGAGTGAGGAGGGTCCATGACCTCCCTGCTGGGAAGTGTCTGGGTGAGCTCTGCCCTGCTCCCTCAGCACCCTTGGGTGGATCCCACCGCATCCCCCCAATGGAATTGTGTGTCCTAAGTGCTGCAGGAGGATGCCAACCATTTCCCCTTGGATCATGGAGGCTTCATTCTACTCCCTGTCCCCATTTTCCAGCCTGGGTACCCTGAGGACAAGGCCTTAATTCCCTCAGCCTTTTCTTCATTTTTTTGTCACTGTTTCTCCCTGATCCAATAAAGATGGAGATTCTCCTTTTGTTGCTGATGTATTTATAGAAACATCTTTAAATTCTTTTTCTGGCAGCAGCCAGATTAAGTTCTAGTTGGGCTGAGAGGAATTCTAGTTGGAGAGAGCAGGAATGCTGGGGTTGGTGTGTTTGGGAATCTGGGAGCAAGCCTGGAATCACTGATTGATTTGAACCTGTGCTGTGCTAGGCATGGTCTTGTCATCTTCACTGTTCTGCTTCAAACTCTGCTGCAAAGTGGAATCATTTTTATTTTAGTTGCTGTAGAGCTTTTTAGTCTTTCTGAAAGGGAATTTATTCACGTTATGTGCAGAGTGACTTAAACCAGCAGCTGCTGCTGTGATTTATAGAGGCACAGTTTGAATTGGTTCAGGAGCAGCTCTTTATTAATCTGTGGAGGAAGCAAAGGTGCACTACACAGAGAAATGCCCCTGTTCATGCACTCTCCACTTTTCCCCACGCTGCTGCCCAGGCTGAAGCCAGGAGATGGCAGAGTATCAAGGATTGATTAAGTGCAACCTGAGCTGGGAGCCGAAGGTGGCTGCGAGCAGCTCCCCTTTGTGCGAGCCTGACATCAGATAATTCAATCTGGCCTGCACGCAGAGCTTCTTGTGTTTGTCATTAAAATTTCATCCCGGTGGTTACGAGGCTTGTTTTCTGGGTCAGCCCCTGAATCCCTTTTCATTTGAGCCAGTGGTGTTTGTGGTTACCTCACTCCCAATCAATGTTGTATTCGCCAGCCTTTCTACAGTTACACGTCTCGAAGGATCTTCTCTAAAGGGATGATGTTCTCCCCCTCACCCTCGATTCAAATGGAGTTTCAGCCCTAAGTCAGAGCTTACTTAAAGCAATTATATAGCTGCTTGCTTGGCTTTTAGAAATTCCTGCTGGTGATGAGGCTCGCTGTGCCTAATGCTGTCATTTACTGTGCAGAATGCCTGGATTGCTTCACTTTCTCGTACTAAAATCTGGATTTATCTGGGGTTTTTTTAAGCAAATGCATGTTCAGGCAATAAAATTGCTACTTTTTTGCTACTTTTTTTTTCTTTTGGCAGCACAGTGAGAAGTTGGGTCCTCCTGGACAGAGTGATCTCAGAACATGCATCTGGTCCTCGTTTGACCTTGTCATTGCAGAGGGTCCTGTGGTGTGACATGCCCATGGCACATTGTGAGGCTGTTGCTGCCTGACTGGCTCTGAAATGCTCACCTGTGGCTGTTCTTGAGCCCTGTGCTGAACTTGCCTTGTGCTGGTGGTGCCCATCTCACCTCACAGCTCACCCCTAAAACCACACCAAGCAGGCTTTGAGGGGGATGTGTTAATTTTTTAATGCTTGCAGAAAAAGTCCTGTGGATTCACTGCTGCTGCTGGTGGCTCTGAAAATAAATAAACAGAAGAGGCCCAAGGTTAGACCACCCTTCCCAAGACCCAGAACTATAAAGTACCATCTTTTCCTTTCTTTTTTCTTCAGTTTTCCATGACTAAGCGGTGGCCTGTTAGTGAGGAGCTTGGCCACAAACTGATTTAGCAGATGCTGTGAGGAGTCCCTGCACCTCGTACAGACTGGGAAATCAGCCTCGGGTTCTCTTAAAATTTTAATTTCAGATGTTTTTCCTTCTTCCCCACTAAGTACTGCCAGCTTTCCTTGAGATTTGAGGAGTTAGGACTGGTGAGATCCATCTGCTGATCGCCTTAATAAACCAACAGATTCTCATTTCCTTCCTTTTCAGGGTGGAGCACACCTGGCACAGGTGGTGTTTCCCCAAGTGATGCTTGATAAAGGAAATGAGAAGCTAAGGAGGAACTTCCTAAATATCCTGTGTGGTTCATTAGGGGAATCTGGACAGGAATCTGGACATTTATTTCTCATGCTGACATCCTAAATGCTGAAATGATTTTATACTGTTGTCTTCATTCTGGTGAGTCTTGTGGGAGCACTCACAAACAATTCGGTCTTTCAGTTTAAGTAATTTTGAGCAATATCTACACACAAGTCGCTGCTCTTTTATGGTGAGTTCCTTTGTTCTCTTCCATCACCTCCCACTCCACTTTGCTCCTGCTCAAAGGTGACCTGCAAATGACTTTTTAGAAGCTGGGCTTGCCACTCTCTTTAGTTTCATAATGATGTGTGAAACTAGCCCGAAAGGCTTGAAAATATTTTCCTGCACTTTTAAAAACTTCATGTCAACTCTCATCTAATTTGGATTTTTTGCTATAGGGCTTGTGGGTTATTCTCAAGGTATTTATTATTAGCTCTTGCATCTTAATTCAGTGTGCAGACCTGAGGAAACCAAAATATTAATTAGTAATGAAAATGAATCAAAGTTAACAAACTGAAGACTTCCAACAGCCTCAATCAACCCCTGCCTTGTTTAATTGCCTAAATTTCACTTATATGATGGCACAACTTTCATAGGTTTCTCCTTCCCCTCCCAGCGACTGCGAGCCAAGATGTCAAACAAAGCAGAAGGTGAAAATAATTGCTTTTTTTCTTCAACCTTCCCCAAACCTTTTGTGCTCTCTTCACTCATTCTTGTCATTGTTAAGGAGCAGTGTCAGGGCTCCTCTTTTCACCCTGAGGAGGCTGAGCACGGCAGTGAGATCATGAGCTCAGAGGGGTCGGGTGACAGATGACCAGGGGCTTAGGTAAGGTTGTGTTAGTGACAGCCAGGGTGGCTTTTCTGTCAGCTCCTGAAAAAAGCCTTGCAGGTGAAACCAAGAGTGGAAGCCTGATCTGACTCTTTGTGGAAGCTGCTTTTCCAGCCTGCCTGGCCCTGGAGCTCTTGGTTTACCTGTGGGTTTTGCTGCTGCAGGGATGTGCTTAGTGATGCCTTCAGTGTGCTCAGGCACAGGCAGTAATTTTGAGCTTGTAAATCCTGGTTTTCTGCTAAGGCCAAACAAACTCATCCTTCTTTCTACTAAACTTCTTGAAGATTTCATTTTTCCTCTTTGGGCTGTCACCAATCAGTGCCTGGAGTTGAGGTGATGCGTCTCCTCCCTGCTGTTTGCAGCGTGTTGCAGTTTGAGTTCCTTCCAACGAGCAAACAGATCAATTTCCAGCATCCTCAAATGGTGTTTTCTCACCTCTGTCTGCAACTGGAGCCATTGTTTTATCTGTGCTTTGGCTTTTGTGACATAATAGGGCTGATGGAGCACAGCCTTCCCAAATTGCATCATAGTTCCTCCTGAATTCTTATGGAAAAGATAATTTTTTTTTCTCCTGTACGCACAGTAATTTGTTTCCTTGGTAGAGCAGCTGCTTTAATTAATGGGCCTGGGCTGATGCAAGCCACTGGAACCTTGAGCTAAGGGATGGGAGATTTTTTTTTGCCTTAAAAATCAAATTACTAGAAACAGTTTGGCTTTTTCTAATTGCTGCATTTATAAATGTTCATTAAAATGTTTTCCTTACAATGCAGCCCTTTGGCTGGTTTCTGTTCCCTTGGTGTGACATTTGCATGCACTTAATATAGAAGGTGAGGCAAAAGCAGTGAGGATGGTGAAATGTTAATTTTGTTACAGATGACAGTGCTAAGCTGCAGAACTGCACACTCCAGCAGTTTAACCCACTTTCTCAAGGGATAATTTCCTAAATAAAGCCCTAAAAATGAAGGTAGAAGCTCTCTGCAGCTCCATTTCTGTGAGGGGTCCACAGATGGGCGTGGGTTGGTAAATTGGGGAGTCGGGTTCCCAGCAGAAGAGGTTGGGAACTGATCATGAGGATGCTCAGAATGGATTTCCTACATGCTAAATCTAAAAGTGCTTCCAGATCCATTTTGGGACACATTAGTCACATTTTTCATGGCTGCACTCGTATATCAAGCAACCCAAAAGAACATTTGGATGAAATCAGGGAGATTAATTTTCTACTCTACATTCCCTACCAGCATTAGGATTGTTTCAAACTCTGGTTTTGGTTTACCCCCATCTGTTTTTCCTTGTGTTTTATGGTGTAGCTTTCTGCTATGTAATAGAAAATTTTCTCTTCCCCGCTCCATTTGTGTTTTATTTTTGGCCATTGTGTTCTATTTATATTCCTTTTTTCGCCATGTGAAGTAGCTCTTTTCTGCTACTATTAGTTTTTCCTGAATCCTTTCCTTAAGGAATCCTTCCGCCAGGCTACCTGTTGGTTAAAGTTGGCAAAATCAATGTATCCAAATACCTGAGAGAATTGCAACTTTTACCTCTTCCAGTCTTTGAGGCACCTCACCCTGTGGTAGATGTTTCTAAGCAGTCCATGATTCATCCCTCACTCCAGAGGAGTACAAAGAGGGTCCTAGAATCCCTTTAATTCCAGTATTTTTAATTGTGATTGAGGTGCCTCCCAACGTGCCATGATTCTGATGAGGAGGTGTTTTGAAATTGGACATTGAGTCACTGCTGTCTCATGTGATCCTTGGACAGAAGATAAAGCTCAGGAGCAATTTGAACCAGCTTGAAGGAGTTTGGGCTTGGGTTTGCATCTTTAATTGGGCCTTATTCTTGAGCCTGCTGAGGGGGACGCTGGCTGATACCTTAATTAAGCACATGAAGGACTGGAGAGTTGCTTTTGGTGGAATAAGGATGAAAAGCTCTGAGGTGCTTGTTGGAGCAAGACAATGCAAAATACTCATTATTTTACTTGCTTATCAACAGGCGTCCATTTAAACAGAGACTGTTACTGCAGCAAAATTCCTACTGACTTCAATAAAATGCACTGACATTGTAAGGACTTCATAATCTTTTGAGTATTAACAGATGGTCACTGACTGCCTGAAAACAAATTTGTTGGGATTTTTTTTTTTTTTTTGGTTTGTTGATCACCACAGGTATCTGGAAACTGAACAGACTTTGCCTTCTGGAAATCAGACCTGACTGTGAAACAAAGGGGATTCTTTCTCCTTCCTTTTCCTTGCTACAGACTCTTTAGAGAAAATATGGAAAATGTAAACTGGTTTCTGGTGTGTTTTATCAGAAGTCTTTGGTGACCAGCTCGACTTGGTGCAGCGAGCCTTGCCCTGGAGGAGTGTGCTTGAGGCAGCACCAAAAGTGAGTGGCACCAGCATCCTGTCTGAACAGAAACCCAGCAAGGGTCTTGTTGACCCTGTGCTTTGAAGTGAAATTCTGCAGTGCCAGCAGTACCCCAGCCATGAAGGAAAGCAGTTTGTCTTTGCTGCTGCCATGGACTGAATGAACAGAGTCTCAACTGTTTGGAAAATGTTCCTGTTAACAGTTTTTCTTTTGTGTATTTGTCAGTTTATATATTAGTTGCAGTTGTACTTTGCACAAACACTAATTAGACAGCCATCAACACTCAGGGCCAAAGGCTTACTAACAATGCAACTGTGATAGCAGTGTCTTAATTGGTTGAGTATAATTGTCATTAGGCAACCATAAAGACATCTGGGGCTCTGGAGAGAGATCAGCCTCCCCCTCCTCCTCTTCCCCAAATTTGTTCTGGCTATTGCTATGCAGCACAGTGGAGCTTTTTCAGATGAGATTCTGTGTTTTGACCAGTTTCCTGATGTTTTTCTCCTTATGAAATCGCCTGCCTCTTCAGCACCACTTCATTAGAACTGTGCCCAGCCTCCAGCTCTGCTTCCTCCCACATGTGCTCTGCTCTCCACCACCTGCTTCCCAGACATTCATCGTGGGGCAGCAGCAGCTTTTAACCCCAGCTCCTTCTGCTTTCACTCATGTGAGAGAGCACGAGCAAAATGTTCATCTCATTAGGGCTTTACTGCCAGTAAAAAGCAGTCACAATGCTTTTGGTTAGTGAGTAAGTATTTTGTATATGAATTTACTTTTCCCCAGTTTTTCTATGTTTTATGAATTCCACCTATTGTTGCTCCATTTCAGCAAGGTTTTGATGCATCTCTGTAAAGCTTAAGCTGAATCTCCAGGCTGATTTTTACAGCTAGATCCATGTCTGGCCAGTATTACAGAACAAGCTTGTTGAGGAGAAGTATATTTAGAAAAATACAGTTTGTCTCTTCTGCTGCTGCTGCTTCTCATGTGCCTATACTGAAATATTCTGAAGAACAAGGACAAAGTGGAATGTGAGTCCATCCAAGAAGCTGAGTTATTTGGGTGGAGAGGCTCTGTTGAATATCAGAGAAGGAAAAATGTGTCTGTAAGTAGAGAGAGCACACCCAGGTGTGGTGTGGGTGGAAGGAATCAGGGAAAGGGTATCAGGAGAGGGGCAGATTGACCCTGTGAGCAGCAGGCTTCTTGTTGCTCCCTGTGATGCTCAGGAGAGCAAGACTTTGGACAGCCTTGCTCAATGAAATGGAGCAGGTGTGGTCTCTGATGTGGGTTATTTTAGGGTTTGGGTTGGGTGGTTGGCTCTGCTCAGTGCAAGTGGTATCAGGTGTTGGAGTATTTCCCTGCCACTGCAAGAATCAGCTCATGGCACCCATCAGGAGAAAACAGCAGCAGCTGAATGCTCTTGGTGTCAGAGCAAACAGCATGTGATCCTTGTTGTATTAAAGGAAGGGAGGTTTGAGATGGTTTGGGTGTTTTTTCACTCCAGCAGAAAGCTAAGTGGGCATTTCATTATCATCTTGGTAGAAAAACCAGGAACAGTGGGTTTGGAGTGCTGGGCTTGTTCTTGGGCAGGACTTGCATCTGGGGTTATTTCATTGAGTGATCCAAATGAAATTTTCAAGGCAAAATGTAAAAGTTGTGGTGGGAAATGAATAGAAATCTTGAAATTACCTAGAAATAGTGCAGTGTGTTCCTCTCTCCAGCCATCTCTATTGACAGGACAGATTTGCCAATTATCTGCAATAAAGCAGCCTTTTTATTTTTTTTACAGCAAGGCAGTGCTTTAATAGTTTAAAAGCCTTTTGTTGTGGCTACAAATTGAAAGTGTGGTGCTCTTTACAACAGCATTAAATTTTTTTTTCCCTTCTGAATTGGCTTCATCTGTGTTTGAAATTCTTCCAGTTCAGTCCTGGTGCAGGCCCAGTGCACACTGGAAATGGGCACTGGAGGAGCTGGTTTATATCTCCCATTTCCCCAGGCTGCTTCCCTGCCCAGACCTGCAGCTCCACTCGTGTTCCCACCATGCTCTGGTGGAACATCTCTCCCAATCCTTCAGCTTTGCTGCACTGGGAAGGATGGGAATGGTGAGAAATGGGGGAGGAGGAAGCCTTAGGAACCTTCCTGAGGAATCTCTCCTGTGCTGGCACTGCTGGGATTCCTGGGCAGCCACGGGGGAGGTTTGATGGGCTCTTGCAGGGTTCTCCTGGCACAGGAGGGAGCACCATGGCCAGGATGCTCTCAGGGATTGTTGGGCACTGTCAGAGCCCACTGGGCACAACTGGACAAACTCTGGTGTCCCTCAGGTCCTGGCAAGGGCTGGGAGAGCACCTGTGGGGTTTTTATCTTCTTTTCTGTTAGAGTCAGGATTAAATGCTCGAAAAAACAGTGTTTGGTGTTAGGACTTAGATGTGTATTAATTCTTATATATAGTACAGTCTCACAAGTTATGGGTTCTAGCTAACAAAGTGAAAAATGGCTCTGTCTCTATTTCTTTACAAGGTCTTTTAAGAACAAACTGTCCAATTATGAAATGACACCTAAATTATTTTTACTTTTAACCCAATAACCAACCATCTGCAGTCCTCAATGTGGATTTTTCTGCCCAATTACAAAACACCACCCAAACCCATGAAGAAGAAGGTGAAAAAGAAGGACTTAGCTTATGCCTTAAAACTTCCATCTTGCTTTATATCTATTACTGCATTTTAAAACCTTGACTCTAAGTTTTCCACCCTGTGATATCACACACTTTTATTCAAACTAAACATCCCATAATTCCAGTGCTATCAGTCAATTTTGGAAGCCTTTTCCAAGGCTTCAGGTCAAATGCAGTGTTTCCTTGGGGGTCAGTGCCTATCAGCACAGAAAGTCTGGAATTCTCAGTGCCCAGGGTTCCAACAAGCTCCATGGCTCCATGGCTCCATGGGAGCTCTCCAGCATGACCTGATCCACCAGGGAGTGGAGGGGTGAGAAGGAGGCTGCAGGATGGGCTGATGCAGACCCTGCCAAGCAGATCCCAGCACAAACACATCAGAATTTGTGTCAAATTGATTTCAAACCGATGGCCAGAAGTGTTCAGTGGTGCTGCTCCAGTTTGAGCTTGGCTTAGAGGTGGTTCAGGTGAACAAAGAATGGTTCAAACTAAATTTTGACTTGATTGAATTCTGAGATAAAATTAATGGAAGGATTTGCTGTGGTCCTGTAATGTTGGATCTCTAATTCCAGGATTGCAGTCACTGCATGGTTATTTTTGGTGGATCCTTTGTGTTCCAGGCTGTGTAGGGAAACCAGATGCAGTGTGCCCTGAGAATTATCCAGCCCTGGGTCTCTCCTCTTCTCCTGCCATTTTCTCCATCTCTGTCTTTCTTGTTACATCTCTGGCCTGGACTATGTGAGAGCTACACTAGGAGGAGATGCTGTTCTTCCTTGTTTATTTAGAGATGAAAACAAATATTCTGTCACTGAGTTCTGTCCAGTCTAGCAGTGTTTTATGTCTCCCCTGAAATTCACTTTTCAGTGACAAGAGAATTTTGGCTTCCCTTGGGAGGAATCTGCTGCTCTTGGCAGTCAGGAGAAGCTCGAAAACATGACCCCAACCAACCCTAACACAAGGAAACAAAAATCAGCTCAAAATTAAAATGCTTCCAAAACACTGTGTGCCTTTTGTTGAAGGGGACTGCAGCAGATCTGTGCAATCACCTGTCCTGTTGTGGTTTATCTCCAGATTTTGAAGCAAAATGAGCCCTTTCCAGTTTTGCAAACTGAAGAGATTTGTTGTGATCTGATCCATGCTCTGTGTCCAATCCAACGTGAAACATTTTGCTTTGGGGAAGCTTCTTTCTTGGTCTGTTCTTCTTAAATTGTGCTGCTGTAAATTGGGAATGAAAGCAGGATTCAGAGGGGGTTTGGGCCTCCTTTGCAGAGGGAGGGAAAGGGAGAAGTGTCCCACCCTGTTCTCTCCTTTCCCTGTAAGGCACAGCAGAGGAGGCAGGTGACAAGGACATGCTTCCCTCTCTTCCTGATCAGTGCAGGGAATTAATGTGCTTCTCTCTCTGCCTGACAGATTTCACCACCCCCCTGGGCACTTTAATTCCTTCTGTAAACTGGAGCCTTTTCACCAGGAGATGTTGGGAGTGATCTGCTCCCGGTACCAGGAGCCCTGGGCCTGGCACTGCCCAGAGAACTGGGAAACCTGAGTGCAACTCCCACATCTCCTAAACTTGCATTTCCTTCTTTTTCTGTGTAATTAGCTGGGTTTTTTCCTCATAAGCACAGAGACAGATTCCCAACCACCAGACCTCTGAGGCTTGTAAGAATCACTCTTCCATAATACTTTCCCCCCCAAAATCAGGATGTAACAACAAAGGTGACAGAGCAGGAAGCACCTTTGATTTTCCAAAAGAGTCCAAGTCAGCTATGCCAGAGGAATACATCTGACAGTGTTAATTATCCCAGTTTTGTCAAAACTGGCCTTAAATAATTATTGAACTGTGGTCTTTGACCAGTTGTAAAACCTTCTCTGCTTTTTCTGTGATTTTTTTTCCTTTAATATTCTCTTATGTGGGCATAGATGGTCCAGAGCAGTTTATCCGTTACTTGTTGTGTAACAGCTTTCTTTCATTCAGATATATTTGATACTACCTGAAAAGTTTAGTTCTGTTTATTTCCTCATTGACAAGCTGTTGTTAAACTACAGTTTTTGTGATATTTTAGTGAGCCTGCTGCAAAAGAGGAACCACTGCCTTAATACTAAAAACAACACTTAGTCAAATTAATTAATCGGTCTTCAGAGATTGCCTTTACTGTAGGTAAATTGATCTGTGGATGAGACATCAAGAAAATTCTTCTATAAAAAGAAATTTCTTCCTCTAATGAGTAGTAGGTTGGGTGGGTGCTTGTATAGACCTAGATAAATGCTCTGGTTTAACACAACCACCAGTCTTGAAAGACTGAAAAGAACCAGTTGGAAGTTTTGCCATGATGGAATTTAGGCTTGTTCCTGATTTCCTTTTTCCTCTTGAGCTTGGCTCTCCACGTGTGTTGGTTCCAAAGTGAATGTTGATAGTGGTAGCTCAGTTGTGTGGGTCACAGAATGAACTGGGTTGGAAAAGACCTTTGAGAACATCAGGTCCAACCTGTGACCCAACAGCTCCTCATCAACTAAACCATGGCACTTGGTGCCACATCTAAGGGTTTTTTTAAAACATTTCCAGGTGCTGACTCCACCACCTCCCTGGGCAGACAATTCCAGTGCCCAGTCACTGGAATTTCAGTGAAGAAATATTTTTGTGATGTTTAACCTAAACTTCCCATGGCTCAGTTTGAGGCTGTGTCCTCTCATTCTGTCAGTTGTTGCCTGGGAGAAGAGACCAACCCACCCTGGGTACAGCTTCCTGTCATGGACCTGTGGAGAGTGACAAGGTCACCTCTGAGCCTTCTTTTTTCCAGACTAAACAATCCCAGGTCCCTCAGTTGTTCCTCACAGGATGTGTGTTCCCAGCCCCTCACCAGTCTTGTTTTCCCTTTTCTGGATGCATTCAAGTCCTTCCTAAACTGAGGGGCCAGAGCTGGACACAGCACTCAATGTCCATCCTAAACTGACCCAGAACTGGACACAGCACTCAATGTCCATCCTAAACTGAGAGGCCAGAGCTGAACACAGCACTCAATGTCCATCCTAAACTGAAGGGACAGAGCTGGATACAGCACTCAATGTCCATCCTAAACTGAGACACCTAGAGCTGGACACAGGACTCAGTGTTCATCCTAAACTGAGGGGACAGAACTGGACACAGCACTCAATGTCCATCCTAAACTGAGACACCTAGAGCTGGACACAGCACTCAATGTCCATCCTAAACTGAAGGGACAGAGCTGGACCCGGCACTCAAGGTGTGGCCTCACCAGTGCTGAGTACAGGGGAGGGATGACCTCCCTGCTCCTGCTGGCCACACTATTCCTTGTAGCTCCAATTTCAATTCACCTGCCTGCCTTGGTAGACTTTGGCACCGCATTCAATAAAAGGGACTAAAATGGGCAAAGCTGCTGCTGGTTTGGTGCACAGAGAACTGGGGGGAGGATCAATCTGGGAGCTGTTCTAAGCCATTCTTGTTGCTGCAGATGCAGTGGGGTGACCTTGCCCTTGTTTTGCAGGTACACCTCAGGGGAGGTGAGGCTGTGGGACACCCGCACCTGGGACTACACAGCCCCGGTGCTGGCAGCAGTGGCGGGCCCTGGAGGGGCTGGAGCCCCGCCACACGTCTCCTTTGTGAGGATAAACAGCTCCCTGGCCGTGGCAGCCTACGAGGACGGTGAGCAACCACAACTCTCCTCCCTATTAAAACAACAGCAACACAGGGAAAAAAAAAA
>VWYP01028285.1:98664-136858 GCA_013400435.1 Pycnonotus jocosus | reverse complement strand
AAAAAAAAAAAAAAAGGCTTTACAGAAATGAAGCAGCTGTGCTCAGCTTTTTGTGTGTCTGTAATCCTGTGTATCCACACACACGCACACACTTGCTTTTATGTGAGAAAGTTGGCCAATAACCCTAAATGCATTAGGAGGCATTGGAACACTGCACCCATTAAAACTGAGCTTTAATTCCTACTGGAGCTGCTGCACAAAGCTTGAGTGCCAGGCTGTAGTCCAGCCAAGCTATCTTAAGCAAATAACTTGTTTTGCTATAAAAATATTAAATATTCTTCCACCAGCCTTCTCCTCTGGCCAAAACTCCCTTGGGGTGCTGTGGAGCTTTGTTATGGGGATGGTGGTAAACTTGGATGTCTGATTAATCCCCGTCCCTCTCGCTCTTGGCATGATGTGTGGATGCACTGAAGTGTTGGTTTGCAGTGCTGGGTTGTTATTATATACTTGCATTTAAAGAAATGAAAGCTTTGACCTAATATTTAGTGAAGGCTTCATAAAATCCTGGTTGTGTGCATTGTTTTAAATATCCTTAGAGGGTTTCTATAATGGACAATGAGAGCCAGAGACCAACATCTTCTGGATGTGGGAACAGCAATTTAAAAAGTCAGGTTTGGACAGTGCCAGCCGACTGGGATCCTAAACTGAGGGGCTCAGGCAGAACTCAGCTCCCATCATCTTTCTTTAAAATGTATAATTTGATACTTAAAATGTCTCCTTGGGTATAAATAAAGAATATTTGTAAGTTTAGAGAGCTTTGTACACATACTGTCTTTGATCGTGACGTTTCTACGTGGTGAAAACAAAACAAGGTGGATAATCCAAACAAAATCCCTAATCCATATTTTTATTTTAAAAGTAAATTAAATGCTTTATGTGATTTAAGATTCTCAACATCCTTAGCTGTTTTTCTGCCTTGGATCATGCCAGGATGGTTTTTTTCTGTGGGTAAAAATTGTTAATAGGCAACATTTTCTGACAACAGCAAATCTGGTGTTATTAATATTATTTACTGGAGTCATAGGAAAATTATAACACAGATTTAAGCGCTGCCTTTTTTTCCATTGTGCCAAACAATGACTAGCAGAGGGTCTTTTGTTTGTTTTCTAGTTTCCCACTGACTAATCTAATAATTTGTCTGGGTTTTTTGCCTGTCATATCCCTTGCTGTCAGTGCTGTGACTGAACTAGTTTGCATAAAGCTCGGCATCTTTTATTCTTTTGGGTAGAGATTTTAATAGGCTCTGTGATATGGCAGTTACTCTGATTTGAGAAGCCTTGGTCAGAATAGATTAGTTTCTATGGGAATAGGCAAATAAAAAGACCCATTTTAGCAGTGTTTACTAACTGCAAGCCGAAAGCACATATTTACAGTTTGATGGAGAGAGTTATTTTAAATTTTGGGAAGGGAGCGGACTGCTTTGAAGATAATGTGTTTGATTGTTCTTTGTTGTACTTTTCCAGCTCCCTTTCCTCTTTGTCTGTAAGTTTGACTAACCCAGAGGAACCATCTGCTCATGTTGGAGGTGGTGCTGTCAGGCAGTCTAGACTTCCCTGGCGAATCCCTGGCTCGTCCCGATCCCATCGGCTGCTCCCGGTCCCGCAGGGCTCCCGCAGCCCTGCCTTGGCTCCCCATCCCAGGGCAGGGCTGACAGGCACAGCCTGCCCTGCTCTGCTCCTCAGCTCCCTTCCCGAGGCACAGCAGGCAGGCCAAGGACAGAGGTTTGTCCTCCTGAGATGCCCCAGTCCCAGCTGGGTTGTCACTCCATGGTGACCCTGAAGGAAAATGGGATTGTGGCTTCTGGTGGACAGGACGGTGCCAGCCTCGGAGAAATGGGCTGCAGGGAGAAAGGGATGGGAGCAAATGAAGTTCCCTGTGCCCGTGCCAACGCTCAGTGGGGGCACTGGATGTACACCTGGGGCAACGGGACTTGGCAACTCGAGCCACAGTTGTGATTTTTGAATTCCAACCCACTGGCCTCATATTTCTTCTGCCTTGTTTCCTATTGTCAGCACTGGCAGTGCTCCAGTTTGATTTTACCACTAATTGTGTTGCACGTTACCGAACTGAAATGAATCAAATCAAAATGCTTTTCCTGGAGCATTAGATAAAGCAGGCGAGGGTTCTGGGTAATGAGCAGATGCTGCTAATGCAGGGACAGGAGAGGCCTTGCCAGGACTCCATCTGCTCCATGCTTGCCTGCCTTTGGCTGGGAGCCACAGCTTTTGGGAAACAGCAGTCTACCTCAGCCATCCCTCTCCCCCCTGCGCTCCGGAGTTGCATGGTTTGCCTGGAACACAACGTGCAGCAACAGGAGAACAGAACTTTTTTCCTGCTGTCCTTTCAATGCTGAGGCCACCCTGGTGTGGGCACTGGGGGGAGCACGGCCCTGCTGCCCTGCTTGGACCCCCTCAGGCCCGCTGTGAGGAGCTGGTGGCCCCTCACAAGCTGCAGAGTCACTCCATGGTGCTTGCTGCAGGGGTCAGAGGGGCTCCTGCCTGCTGCAGCCTCCAGGAGGGGAATTTTGGCAGTGCTGCTTTTTGGGACTCTGTGCTCTTGTCCTTTCTGATGCCCCTAAAGCTGCCTGGAGGTGTTGCCCCTTCTGTACCCTCTTTGCAGGGTGATAAGTTTGGTGCCTTTCTCTGAGTGCCAGAACATGCTCCAAGAGAGCCAGGAGCATTCCATGCTGGCTGGAGTGAAGGAAAAAGTGTTAGAAGAAAACTGCAGGAGCTGGGGCTGGGATGTTTATTCCCACTGGTGGCTGTGGGTGCAGATCTCTGGGTTTGGGTGAGTGGAGTGTGTTTTCCCATCCCAATTACCCCATTCCCCATGTTGGGAATGAAAAAGGGTCTGTGCCTTCTCTGAGGGATGGATTTGTGTGGAAATCCCTGGAAGAAGGGTGGTGAAAGTAAAATGTGGGAACATTTGGTGGGAGCTGGTGTGGTAATGGTAGTGTGAGGGCAAGGCTCTTGTCACTGAGGTCTGATCTCTCACTCTTTGTACTTTCAAGACTTGCTGGAAGTGAAAATTAAATGTTAAATGTTGGTTAATGAACTTCAAGTATCTACTAAGGTTAAATTGGTTCCTCCAACTAGAAATGCTTTTGGAAAAAATTCAAAATTCACAGCAAAAAGTTTTGATATTCCAGGCTGGTGCTCATTTCCACCCATGTTTTTCTTATACTTCTTGTACTTCATAGAGATATGATATAGCTGAAATTCATGTTCCCACTTTGGAGTAAAAAGAAACACCTGTAAGGAGCCATAGAATCACAGAATAGCCTGAGTTGGAAGGGACCCACAAAGGTCATCAAATCCAAGGGTTTTCAAAAGAGTTTTATTTTATTTAAATCAAGGTGGCAAGACCACAACTCTGAAACAGGACAAACATCATGGGGATGATGTGAATTCAGCACCTTCTGGCCTTCCCATGCTGTTGTGTCTAGAAGCTGAAGTGAATGAGTGTGTAAACCATGAGCACATTTGGATTCCCTGCTCCAGCACAGACAAAATTCTGGGGCTTTAAATTTTATTTTTTTAGATAATGCACATGTAAATTGCTTTACATCTCTTTCAAAGCTGGCAGCAGCCACCAGCTGACAACAAATGCTGGTTTTACCATGGTAGAGCTGATGCAATGGATCTTCAGGATCTGAGCTGGGATCTTCCACACCCAGCTCCAGCCCTCCCATCCCCAGCTCCCCGAGCAGGCAGCTCAGGTGGGCAGTGCCCTGTGCCGTGCCCTGCTCAGGAGGGGCTCAGACAGGCTCTGTGACAGTGCCAGGCACAGCCAGGATAATATTTACAAGTGAGATCTAACACTGTTTGCTCTGTGTTGGTGCTGCCTCGCCCTGTCGGAGGATTAGGGGATTTTCAAGGAAAAGAGATACTTGGGTTTGTTTCATTTTGTAGCAAATGTGTTGCCTGTAATAGCCAGAGAAAAAACCTGTGTGGAAACAGATGTAACAGCTGCTTTTGCAGGATGTCTTTTGTGCTGCCAGCACTGCTGATGGAGAGAGAGGAGCTTGCAGCCTCCCACCTCTGACACAGCAAGAGCTGTGCAAGGCTGGTGATGCTCCCGAAATTTGGAGTTCAGTCAGGATCAGCACTGCACTCCCTGAGGCACAGCAGCCTCATGCTCAATGTTTTATCCAAGTGCTTTCCAGTCTGCAGTGAGTGGCAGTAAATGGACCTTTCATCAGGCCACAGTTCAAAAATATATGGGTTGGGAGTTGAATTTTTTGTCAAATCTGGGGCAAAGTGAAAAACAAGGCTGGTGCAGTGATTGTCATATTGAATGTCAGCATTAAACCAGCAGCAGCTTCTTGCACTTCTTTTCTTAAGCCACGATGACTTTCCAGCTTGCTCATAATTCTGAATAATTTTGGGGAGTTATTGTTAGAGTTCAGTTGGAATAATCCCAATTATGGTGCAGATTTTAGCGTGCCGTGAGAGCGCTGCTTATAATTTTGATTTCCTGACCTTCTAACACTAGCAAGATTTCAATATTTAAAAAAAAATTAAAAAGATAACATATGGCTGCAACCTTAACTTCACCTCAGCAGAGGAATTGCTGTGGAAATGAGGCGCTGGGCAGTGCTGGAGGCAGGAAGACAGACTGTGGAGAGCAGTGATCTCATCTGCACTGCTAAATCTTAGCTTGATTTTTTTTTTTTTTTTTTTTTAGTGCCACACTAATAACCTGAACTGGAATGGTGTGGGATTTTTTGCTCTTACCCAAACATGATTGACTGTTGCAAGGACTTGCACACCCATAAATACCTTTTACTGTTTCTGCAGTGAAATGCAGAATATTCTGAGCCACTCATAGTGGCTTTACCTATTTATAAATCCAGTGGAGTGTTTGCTTTTTCTGTTTTCCTTCTGTCCTGATCCTTGTGGGTCTCTCCCAACTCAGGATATTCTTTGAACTCTCCTTATTACTCTTTACTTTGTGCCCCTTCATCACATGTGAATTTGTGACCAGTCACCTTTTTTTTTAGATTACCAGGAATATATTGCCCATATTATGTATCAGATGTTGCACATTCTGTGTTTGCCTGGTTAAAATCTTTTATTTTGGACAGATTTTGACATGTTTGAGATATAATAATAATAATTATAATAATAATAATAATAATAATAATAATAATAAGTTACTTGTTGCCCAAAATTAGAGAGCAGAACCCTGAGCTCTGGGTTTCACAGTTTACTCCTGTGGTCAGATTATTTTTTTTTATTTCCCAGAACTTTTGTCCATTTAGACACTGTGAAACCCAGTGGAATGTTCATCACGGAGATGTGTAAACAAAAGGCTTCACTGAAGGCAAATCAGCCTCCCTTTTCCCCTTCACAAACCTGATCTTTAATTTGGATAAATTTTCTGCTGAACAAAAATTGAAAATCCTTCTGCTTGGAGGAGCCTGGCAGCCAAATCCGTGGTCTAACACAAAAGTCCAGTTCTAACTCCCTTTATCTGATATCCCTTTATCACTGATGGGTTTTTTTTTTTGCCTGGCTCAATCATCTCTCCTGGATCCCTTTGCTTTGGGGAAGAGGTGCCTCAGCTCAGCCCTGGCATGGGATGCAGGGGATGCAGCCTGTGCTGCCCAGTTGGATTTGTTAACTGGTTTTCAGCTGTGTGCAACCAGTCTGTTTTGCAAACCCAGTTCAGCAGTTATTTACCTTTCAAGCAATTAACATAATTACCATTATGCTAAGAAGTAATTTTGGGAAGTTCTGCTCCGAGCCCTTACGACTCCGTCGGGACAGTTTTAGTCGGGACTTATCTTTTTGATGGAAGCCTAATTGCAGTTTTGGCTTTGTGTAAACAAACAGAGGCGGCTAATTGTTTAGGCAAATAGCAGATTAATTTAAATATTCATCCCTAATAAAACAAAAATGGTCCCCATTATGGTCCTCATTCCCATGGTGAGGAATATAAATATTCAGTGGGAGTGCCATTAGACAGGGATCTTAAGGATTATCTGCATTATTTCACATCGGTAGCACTTTCCAGATACCGAATAATCTTTACAAAAGCTACCATAAATCAATTTAAACTCATTTAGCTACCATTTCACTATGTGCAGTTTCATTACCACACTCTTGCTTCACCTCCTCTGGGACTGGGGAGGAGTGTTTGCAAACTGGCAGTGGTGCCCATCCACAGCTGTCTGTCGGGGCTTTTATGTCTCCTTCTGAAGGAAGAGCTGCCATTAATCATTTCATCATTAACGTGCTGCTCTGGAAGGGAGGCTTCTCCAGCCCTGCCTGTCACGTTGGAAGATTGCTTCTCCTTAATTCAGTGCAAAGGTGGCCCAGAAGGCTCCAATTCCCTTCTGTTCCCTCCTGATTGCCTCAGGTTGCTCTTACTCAGATTATGATGCTTTTAAATAGAGAATTGAGGAGCCAAGCTGGCAAAAATGCAATTACAAATGTGTTTTGGTTTGACTTACACTCCCTTATTCTTTGGGATTTATATTCTTTAGCTTTTCTCTGGGGTGACCAGGGACAGGACCCAGGGAAGGGCTGGGAGGTTTAGGTGGAGATCAGGGAAAGGTCCTTCCCCCAGAGGGTGCTGGCACTGCCCAGGCTCCCCAGGGAATGGGCACGGCCACGAGGCTGCCAGAGCTCCAGGAACCTTTGGACAGCACTGCCAGGGATGCCCAGGGTGGGATTGTTGGGGGGTCTGGGCAGGGACAGGGGCTGGGCTGGATGATCCTGCTGGGTCCCCCCAGCTCAGGACATTCTGTGATTCTGTGAATCGTGCAAAAAAGTGACTTAAAATTGGAGTGTGGGTTCTTCCTCACTGATTTTGGAGTAATTGAGAGCCTCTCTATAACAGAACAAAATTTCAGGTGTCTGTTTACATCTGATCTCCAAACATGGAAATGTGACAAAAGTCAAAGAGTCTTCCTCAAGGTAGCTACTAATCTTATTGGAAAGTCAGCAATTAGGAATCAGGTGCAGAGCAATAGAGCCTGGAATCACAGAGTCGCAGATGGGTTTGGGTTGGAACCTTAAAGCTCATCCAGTGTCACCCCTGCCATGGGCAGGGACACCTTCCACTGTCCCAGGCTGCTCCAAACCCCATCCAGCCTGGCCTTGGACACTGCCAGGGATCCAGGGGCAGCCACAGCTGCTCTGGGCACCCTGTGCCAGGGCCTGCCCACCCTCCCAGGGAGGAATCCCTTCCCAGTATTCCATCTATACATCCCCTCCTTCAGCTTCAGGCCAGATCACATAAATTTCCTGTGAAGCTGTCCCGTGGTCAGAGGAACCACAGCATCCTGAAGTTCAGGGGTCCTGCCCTCATCTCTTCCCCGTGTATTCCTTTGTTCCCCCAGATTGATTTGCAGCTGTTTAAAAGCTCTTTGAGAGCCGTGTCAGACTCTGAGCTAACTCCCAGTGCCCATTTCCTCATGTGCAGGCACTGTCAGTGTTTGGAGCCTGCTGCTGGGGCAGGAGCCCATCCATCACTTCCAGCACAACCAGCGCATCCAGGCCCTGGCGCTGGCCCCGGGCGGCTCCGCCGTGGCCACGGCGTCCGGCTTCCAGGTCAAGATGGAGAGCCCCGACGACAGAGGGTTCTGGCAAACCCCAGCAACCTTTGAAATCCAGAAACTGGTGAGTCTCCAGGCTGCTCTGCTTCATTCCAGGAGCTCCTGATCCACTAATTATTTGTGGTAGGGTTAAGATGCTTCTTCTAAAAGTCTTACAGCCTGAACTAGATCAGGGCGCTACCAGCTCGAGGCTGTGTCTTTGGAGCAGGTTATGGGATGAGCCTTCCATCCCTGAAGAGCAAGGGTGAACTGCTGGCTTAAACTAGGAGTGAAAATGAACACAAGTCCATATGGTGCAGGAGGTTGGCTGGGTTTAATTTATTTTTTTTTTTTGTCAACAATAAACTAAGTTGGCTCATTTTGTAAATCAGTTTTCTCGCGTAGAATTGGAGCTGAAACTCCAGGTCTCATTCCAGATCCACACTATCTGATTAATTCTGAGGCAGGATATTGCAGGCAGCCTAATAGTGTCACTTGTGAAGCTGTAACTACTCATGCAGCTTCTTTAGGTTGCACCTTCTGTCACTGAAGTTTTGAGAGTTGTAATTAAAACTCATTCTCTGAAGTTTTATTTTGTCTCAGAGTATCAGCATTTGTTTGAAAGGGGAAGGAAGTGTGTGGGAATAATTGAGTCTTGCAGCCTCTCTCCTGTAGGAGGAAGCTGTGCAGTTAAAGGGTGTGAAGTCATTTAACCACTCCTGATTAATCCCCTCTCCAAAGCTAAATCAGTCTTAAAGTTCAGAAATAAGCTAGATACTTGGTCTTTGTGTGGAATTAATCCATAACTGAGATGACTCAGGACACACATGAGTAGTTTGTTCAGTTCAGCATGTGGCGCTAGCGATGCAAAAGAATTTTTGACTGTATTAGAATAAATTAAAATAAAAAAAAATAAAATAAAAAGTCTGCTCTTTTTAGGTCAACTTCCTTAATCTGGTTCCAGATGTCACGGGGAGCCCAGTGGCAGTGGCAGCTGCAGAGGACATTGTCTATCTCCTGAAAGCAGAAGATCCTGGCAGAATCCTCCACTCTGTCTATGGTCAGCCTGTCACCTGCCTCGATGTGGCTGCTCACGAAGCAGCCTTTGGCATCAAAACCTTTGGCTGGTTATTGAATGAGCCCAACCAGGTACTGTCATTATTTTCTGGTAAGATTTTTATACCTTTGTAATTAAGGATGAAAAGAGTTCATGCTGAGGACTTCTTTCCCTGCTCTCCAGCTTTTGACAGCAGAGAGGAGACAATTCAATGCAATAATGTGATGCTTCTTTGTGTTCTTCTGTGGGCTGAAGTGAGGAATTATTGTTCAGCCAGCTGAGTTCACTTTGCAACCTCTGCTCCTCAGTAAGGCCCAGCTCAGTTTATGCTGCATCAATGGCATCAGGGGGAACTCATCTCCAAAAACCCACCAAAAACCCCATAAACAACCCCAAATCCCAAACCATCCCTCAGCCTTTCTGGTGAGCGATCCTGAACAGTGAACTCACATGAACATCCTTAGGAGGGGG
Organism: Pycnonotus jocosus; assembly: GCA_013400435.1. Classification (NCBI taxonomy): domain Eukaryota; kingdom Metazoa; phylum Chordata; class Aves; order Passeriformes; family Pycnonotidae; genus Pycnonotus; species Pycnonotus jocosus. The sequence continues at coordinate 127,787 of VWYP01028285.1, read as the reverse complement.
GTGCTTTTTATGCTGTGCTCTTGAGTATTTGGCCAAACTGTGAAGAGATTTTGGTGTTTCCAGATGCCTTGGGAAGAGTTCCTGTCCCTTTCCTGCTCTTTGCCTCCCTTTTCCACTCCTTGGTTTCATTCCATTTTTGTGTTACACTTCAGGCTGTCAGCAGTGAGGGAAGGAGGGCGCTTCAGGCAGGTGGAGAAGGGAGCAGGAGTGCAGCACCCAGGAGAAAGGACCTGTGGTCTGTGGTGTAAAAATGCAGGATTTTCCTTGGCAAGTGACTGGAAAGGGAAAGCTTTATTTAAGACTTCCTCTGTGAGGAATTTTATTTAGGACTTCCTCTGTGAGGAATAAACATGTCCAGCTACATCTCATTGCCCTTAAAAATCCCCATTCACCATAAATACCTCGAGGGCTGACACGCTGCGAGCTGTGCTGTCTTTATTAATTCCTTTGCTGTCCTAATCCAGCTCTTTTCCCTCCAGAGGTGGGAGGTCAGGAGGTAAAATTGCCTCATTTGGGGGCATTACCCCCAAAAGTGATCACTTCTGTGCCTCATGAAGAGCAGAGAAACCTCCCCATGCCCCGAGTGCCGCTCAGCAAAGCCGGACATCTCTCCTAATTTAGTCCTGAGCTCCCTGGCTCTGCCTGGCGGGTTTTGTTAAGCCTGGTGCATCCTAATCAGGGAGATGGGCCCAGACGGCCGGGGGGTGTGACAAGGACACTGCCTTGGCACCGCTGCTCCAGCTGACATCACGCCGGAAATTAATTACCGATGGCTATTATGATAATTAGCGGCCCCGCGCAGACGTGAAGGGACTTTGCAGTGGCTGATTACGGTGACAATCTGTCTGTGGGAGAGCTCCCCAGCCTGGAAATGGGATCCTGGAGGATTCCAGCCCCACTGGCTGCTGCCTGGGTTTCTCCCCAGTTTGGGGTTTGCTTTATTTTCCTCCAGGTTGTTATTTTCCTTCTGGCAGTCCCTGCCTAGTAACCTGCTTCCTGATGAAAACACTCAGGGAAACCATCTTCTTTCCTCCCTCTCTCTCTTCTTTTTTTAAAATCATTTTCTAATTTTAGCCACGTTTGACAGCAGAGCCGAGATCTGAGGCATAAATTTTGTGGGAACTTTTATGTAGGAGAGGAGGAAAACATCAAATCCATGGCCTAGACTTGGCTCCTGTCAGATGAGAGACACTCGTGCAGGAGGGAGGGGAGAACAGAAATGCTTCATCCCTGAGAAGTTCAGCTTGCACTTCAGTAGCACCAGACAACCCAAATATGATGCTGTTTCTTGAAAGTTCTGCTTTAGTGCTCCTGGAACTCATTTTTGAAGTTAAGCTATGAAAGATTTCATTGTTTCAGCTCTGTTAACTTACCACAAAATCCCTCAAAGTCCAAATTCTGAGATCTGTGTTCCCATCTAGGCTTGCCTAGGGCTGCTTAAATAGCCCAGAGAATGACCCATGGGGGAAATCCTTATTCCCAGGGCATCCAGGGGACATTCCTTGAGGGATGATGTCAGGCCAGTGACACATCCCCCATGTCAGGCACTTGGGAGCCCTGTGATCACAGAGCTGCTGCAGCACCACCAAGGCTGGGCATTCACCTGTGGGAGTTTTGGGTTTAAACACTGTGGGGGAGATTAAATCCACAGATTGGCTTTGGTCCTCTTCATGTGAGGATCTAAACCTCATAAGGAGGCAGCAGGATAAATGTTAGGCTTGACTTCATCTGGTTTCTGATGCAACCTGGATCTGGCTGGAGCTTTTCTCATAGCTGGTGCCTTTATAAGCTTCCCTGAATCTGCTGTCAGGTAAGTCTGGTCTCCTGCTTTAGCTCAGGTGAGCTTTGTGGTTTATTTCTATGAAATTTAGAGGTGTTTATTCTCCTGAGACGATGGGAAAAATCCTAAAACAGAACTTTCTCCTGTATTTCAAATTCTGTTCAAAAATTTTAACATATTCAGCAGTTCTTGGGAATATGAGATAATGAACAAAGGATGATTTGGGTTTTTTTTTTACCAAAGAAGCTTCATGCAGCATGCATGAGAATTTTTATTCCAGCTATTGTCAGGCACAGTTCAGCTGTGGGTTTGGTTGCTTTGTGCACAAACCTGATTCCAGGACTGGTGGATGGGGAAGAGAGGAGGGCAGGGATGATTTTCCAGCTTCCAGCTCAGAGGCAGAAGGTTGCTTGTGCTGAGATCAGCTCTCTTGGGTGCTGCTTGTTAATGTTGTGCAGCTCTTGGGAGCTGCTGGTTGCCTTGTACTTGAGGAAAGGTGTTCAGCCTCACCTGGCTGCTCTCAGCAGCCACTGAAACATTGCCTGGATTTACTCCTGGATTTCTTGTTTCCATGGAATTCTTCAGCTGCTTGGAAATGTGAGTGTATCCAGTGGAATTAACCACTGTTGTGAACTGATAGTGAGTGAAAACAAATTTTAAATCATAGAATCCCAGAATGGTTTGGGTTGGAAGGGACCTTAAAGCCCTTCCAGTGCCACCCCTGCCATGGGCAGGGACACCTTCCACTGTCCCAGGCTGCTCCAAGCCCCAGTGTCCAACCTGGCCTTGGACACTGCCAGGGATCCAGGGGCAGCCCCAGCTGCTCTGGACAACAGTAAATAACCCTTTAAATTGAGTTTCATACTTTGCAGTCATTTTTGGATGATATATTTAGGGTCATGGCTGCTTCATGGGAGCTTTTACACCTTACTTATACCTCATTTTAACTAAAATCCTTCTAACTGAGAAGCTGCATTGTCTTTCCTGGTGTTGAGTGTTTCCAGTTCTCATGGAGTTCCAAAGACTTCCATTTTTTTAATCTTCATTTTTCTTGTTTAAAAAATGTGGAGTTTTTCACTTCTGTTGGCCCCCATGACCTTTGTAAAGAGCCCAATTTTCAACAAATTTGTCTTCATGAACTCTTGTTTTCATACCAGTAGAGGGTCAGGGCTTGCTGGTGACTGAACAGATGGATCTTGCCCAAATGTCTCTCTCTGAGGAGCTGCAGGTCTGCAGGGTGTGAGCAGATCTTTAGAGGTGTTGAAAGGTGTTTAAAATACCTCTTCCTTTATAAATGCTTTGGTACCATGTCAGAGAGGCAGAACTCTCTGAGGAACTGAACTGTGTTGGCCACTACAAGAAAAAGAGACCAGCAGAGGGTCCAGAACTTTTCTTGTCTAAATTTTGCATGATTTATTGATCAAACACTCTAAATGGCCAGGAATAATTTTGCAAGTTAAAATAAATAAAAGGCTAATTAAATAATAAATAAATCAATCCATTTTTGTTGGCTGACATTAAGGACATCCTGCTTTTTTCCCCTGTTTGTGCTACAGTGTAGTGCCTCAAAATTGGCACGGCAGCTTAGGTGGGTGCCTCAGGTTTGGAAAATACAGCTGCTGGGATGTGCCACAAATATTCCAGGTGATGAAACCAAGGGATTTAATTCAGTTTTAAAGGTTCTCCTTGCCTCCCTTCTCCATGGGAGAAGGTTTCCCTCAGATTAGGGAAAACCTGTCCCTGGGCTGGAGGGGTTTTTTGAGTGTGTGGGTGGTTCAGTGGATAAGCACAACATCCTCCCCATGGGTGCTGGAGCTCTCAGCCCAGGCTTCAGCCACGAGTCAAACGAGCCTGGTGACCCCATTCCAGGTCCTAGCAGACATCTGCCCACATCCCAGCCCATCCCAGGCTGGCAGAGCCCCGGGGGCTGGCAGTGCCCAGGGCTGCAGGTGCGTTGGCAGCGCCGGCGCAGCGCTTGGCTCCCCTTCTTGCCACCAGCCTGAAGCCTCGCTCTGGAACTCCAGGCACAGGGAAACTTCAAAGGGAAAAGCAAACTCCACTTGTCTTTAGCTCTGTGTGTGCCTTGTGCAGCAGGTGTTGGATGGGGAGGAGCGGGGAGCTGCTTTTCCTGCTGGATTTGTTGGGAGCTGTGCGGGCTCTGCTGGTTTTGGGTTTTTCAGGCATCGCCCGGCGCATGCGTCTGCCAGGAAAAGTCACCTTTAGGATGGCATGAAAGTCAATTTTCCACATGCTCAGAGGAGCACTCGTGTTCCCAGCTCCCCACAATGACTTATATCTGGCAAGAACTTGAAAAATAGTCTCTCTGGCTGATTGTCAAAAATTACATCATATTGGAGTAAACTGCTTTTAAATCAAACATCCATTATTCATGGATATTAACTGCTTTTTTATTTATTTATTTATTTTAACTGGCTGTTTTGTGTTTGATTTACTCTTTTTCTTCCTCTCTGATTGTCTGTCTGTCTCCCTCAGCTGCTCCTTTTAAATCTTAGCTCATCTTGAAATTTATGGAGCCAGAACACTTATCTGTGTGCACAAGTCTCAGCGTGCTGACCTTGCATTTGTTAACAGTCAAATTGTTTTTGTTGTTGTAGCAGTGTTATGTGCCATATTTACAGTAGGCAATCCAATACATTTGCACTGGGAAACTGTGCCCCTGGGGCTTGTAAACTTTAAAAATATTCTTGTTTTCCACATCACTTTAGAAATAAAACCCAAACTTGCAGCAGTGTGTACCATATGTTGTCTTTAATTTGATGAGTTCCCTCACAAATGCATATTCCTGCTTTTGTAGGTACTCTCTGGATTGGATAGGTTTGACCTGAGCAGAAGCCAGATTCCTTTTTATTTATGATGGACTTGGAAATTCATTACCCTTTTTTTTTTTTTTTTTGAAATATTTGTGTGTATTCAGGGAATGTTTTTTCCAATTGGCAGAGGGCTGGACCGAAGCAAAGGGGAGAAACATAATCTGAAAATAAATGTAAATTCAGTTCTCAGGCTTGCTGCTTGATCTTCTGCCACTCTGAGCAACTCAGGGTGGTTTTATTTTACTTAAAATGACAGAAACCTCAATTCTGGATGGTTCTTTCTGAAAAAGTGGTTCTATAGTGGATCCTGTGTGCTGTTCAGTGAGGAGAAGGATGTAGGGTTTGAGTGTGGTTTTACCATGTGCTTTTTGATGATATTTATGATCCTTCCTCCACTACAGCTTCCAAATAAGAACCAAATACACGCCACAAACACAGGGATTCACCCAGGTCTGAGACACAGCTCAGTCTCCACCTGCCCCACGCTGTTCCTGTGGACAGGAGGCAGGAACAGGCTGGGAAGGGAAAAGGAAAGGGAAAGCAGCTCTTCCCCAGGGCAGGCGTGTGCTGGCTGCCATCCAGGACAGTGGGATGGACACCCCAGCTCTTGTTGAAAGTACCACAGGCTCTTTGATAACAAGTGCTCAGGGATTTGTTGTTTTAATGTTCTGTCCAAAAAAGACATCTCCAACAGCAGAGCATCCCAAAACACCTGCTGGGGTTTTGGCCACGCATGGAAGAGTTCCATCAGCAGCGTTTCCTTCAGTTCCTTGGTTTTTCTTGGAAGTGTCTCAAGCAGAGTGCATCGACCATGCTTGACCTCACTTAGCTGCGAGATGTAACAAAGCTCACAGCTCAGCTCTTCTGGCTCCAGAGCCTTTAATTCTTCGGGAATTAATTTCAGGCATCTTTCACGAGTTCTTGGACAGCATTTAAAGAGAGTTCCCTGTCCTCACCACTCTGCAGTTCCATGCAGAACAGTAACTTTGCCTTTCTTCCCGTGCCTGGGCTCGTGGATTTGCCAGGTTCCTGGCGCATCCCTCCCGCAGGAGCGGCCACGGGCTGAGCCGTGCCCAAGTCGCCCAGTAAAGAGGGGAATTAGTCTAATGCACTGCCTTAACAAAGGGGAGACTATCAGCTTGAATAATTAATACCCCCAGTCTGTGGCAGTGGGCTGAAATGAAGTCCCATTTGCTCAGCCTTATTAAAAGAGAGAGAGAGAGAGAGAGGGAGGGATGGTAAAGGTCGTTAAGGGAGTTGTAACAGGGAAGGGATCGCCTCGGAGATGGATAATGTGTTTGCTAATCTCTGTGGTCTTTAACTAAACAGAATGCTGGAGGTGCTCTGGCTATTCCTGGCTTGTTGAATTATTAAGCATTCAGGGAGATTGCCTGGCTCTTGGCCAACAACTTGGACTTTTCATTTGGCCAATGTTAATAGGTGACACTTTTTATTTGGGGTGTTGGATCCTGGCGCTGGCTGCACGGGGTCTTTAATGCTTTTCCTGCCCGAGGTCCCAGTGGGGCCAGGGCTGCTCGTTAGTGTGTTATCCCAGGGTTCTTCATTTCACACCCAAATGCTCTTGGTTCACTTCCCTCAGTTCGGTACCTATTAGGTCACTGGGCTTGGGTGTCCATTATAGGATTATAAATACCTTTAAAAGGGTAATCCCTTTGCAGTGTGCATTATAGGATTATAAACCTCCCAGAGATCTTATGCTTTATCTGCCCTTTAACACACAGGCCCTTATTTCAAGTCCCTATTGACCAGGTATTTCCATTCTCTCTCCTTGGCCTTTGTAAGGAAAATCCTTCTTGCCTTGGGATATTACAGGAGAGCTCATCAGAGGTGTGCCAGCAACTTCAGAATTGTCATCAGTATGCTCTTAAATCCCTGTCTTCAGGAAATTATTATTCAGACTTAAGCATTCTGAGTGCTTTTAGCTTCTTTGCTTATCAATTGGTCAGGATAAGGGTTTGAAATTCATTTGCAGGTCATAAAACTGCTCAAGACAAGGTTGAATTTCAAGACAGGCAAAACCTGGATACTGAAAATCACAAAGAGACTCTTCCAGTAGTGGGGGTGATTGGTTAGAAAGATATTTGTGCATGATAAAATTTAAAAGAAATATTATTTTACCCATCAATCTTGTTATGATGGTTAAAATAAACAATCTTTAAAATAATAAAGATGGGTGTGAGCAGGAGTTGAAGGGGGTAGGAGAAGATGATAAAAGCTTTCCTTCTGTTTTTGTGGGTGTGAACCCATATTTTTTTTACAGATGCTTAGATGCAAACACTAAATTGGTGGCCACCTACAAGTTATGTGAGGAGAAATAAGTCATTTTCCCAGCTGCTGTTACCTGTGAGCTTTGCCACAGGGCTGCAGGCAGGAGAAAATGTAATGTGGAAAATGTTCCATGGGCATCTTTCAGTGCTACGTGGAAGCAATTTTTCATTGCAGCCTTTCATGGCCATGGCTGAATGTTCAAGTATGTATCCTGTCTTTATAGCAGAGATGGGAGCTCTGGTCATTTAGGTAAATTAATAGTTTATGGATGTTCACTGCAACTATCAGCCCCAGGGGACTTTTAAGAAAGCAGCTTTTGGCCCTCTCCCCTCTGGAGTTTTAACATCCAGCTGGGAAGGGCTCAACTGGGAGCTGGAATACAGCTCTCCTGACCCCATCAGTTCTTGTTCTTAAGCTGAATTCAGCAGTTTATTGACTTTGTCTTTTGTTCCAAACTTTCCAAGGAGAAGTTTGGATTGCCAGGCACAGATATTAATTTCCTTTGCACTGAAAACCCTTTGAGGTGCCTTTGCCAGAACATCATTATCTGTGGGTTTGGTTACTGAGCTGTTGGGAGCTGGGCTGAAGTGAGAACAGGCTGTAAACTGGTTTTTACCTCAAACACTAACATTGCCATGCAGTTTGTAGCAGCTTTTTCCTTGGGGTGGAAGCTGAAATTAGTTTTTATTTAAATTTAACTTTTATGTCCTAGGTTTTCCAACAAAGGTCATCCTTGCTTTGGTTTTTTTGGGTCTTAAGGATGAAAAATGCCATGTTTTTTGAGGCAGCTCCACAAAGAACTAATTGGGAGATTATAAATCTTAGGAACACCTAAGGAAGTTGGATGTGGATGTGTTGATCCTGAGAGGGAGGTGAAATATGTCTGAATTTGCCTGGTCATTACCTGGGAGAATGGCAGTGGGGGAAACCTGCAAATTCTCTGCCTCTCTTTGCCCTGTTCCTCGAGATCTTCAAAGCTTCACTTGGGCTGCCCAGAGCCCTCCATCAGAAAATGATCCTCTCCTGCTCTCTTAATTCACCTTTCAGATCTCTGAAATGGCACAGAGAAGAAATAAAAGGCCAGGCAGCATCAGTGCTGCTGTTCTGGCAAATGTTGAAATAATACATCCAGATAGTGCAATATTTATTGAGCTGCACGTGGCTGTAATCAGCAAATTAGAAGTAAAGGGTATTGATGTGACGTTGACATGGCCGTGCTGATGTTGCCATGGAAGCTGTGGGGGTTTTCTGATGTTTTAAATATCATGAACTCTCTTCATGGTCACAAGGTTTCCTTTCATTTAAACGAGCATCACCATGAAATTGAATCATGTTTATGAAGTTATATAAGGCCAGGTGCAGCACTGAGCTCCACTGGGCTTGGACCAGTGCATTTTTCTGTTTCTAAAAATACTTGTTCCCCTAAATTGAAAGGCCCAACTCGACAGATCTGATCTGGCCCCACAGGAAGGACAGCAAACGTGATTAAACTGATTGAGGAGAGGAGTGGGAACGGACAGGGAACAACTCGTACTTCTCATCCAGGCTCTGGTTGAATCATCTTCGATGCTGCCTAAAAACAGAGTTGTTTTTCTGCCTTTGCCATCTGAGCTGCCACTTCAGATGTGACATTTCTGTGTGTGTGTGTGAGGGCACTCAGGCTCTCAGCAGGGCTGTGGTCAGCTCTGCTCTGCAATTCCTGCTGCACTTAACTGGATCTGCCTCTCACTGTCCATCTGTCCCAACCTCCTCAGGGCTGGTGCTGTTTGCTTTTACTGCTCTCTCAAAAGTTAAAATTGATGAGGAAACTCTTTGTTTTTCCTGTCACCCTGAAGATTTCACCTGTGTGGTTTGCCTGAGAGCTGCACCTGTCCATCCTGGTGGTGCATCCCTGCTTCTTGCTGGATCCCACTGGGGAACCTGAATTCCTTATTCCTGAGGGTGTCATTGCCTTTCTTCAAAGGGGTGGATCTGTCTCTTGGTTCTGCTTTACACATCAACCACCAGGTCCTGCAGAACACCTCTGGTGCTCACAGCTCTGCTTGGTGCTGCAGCAAAGCATTATCGTGGTGCTCCTGCTGAATTTCTGTGGTGTTTTATTCTCTCTCTGCCAGATCCTTCTTTACAACCTGGAAACAAACCAGTGTGTGACCAAGGTGGGCAGCTCCATAGGTGACTTCTCATGTGTCAACCTCCACAGCAGCCCCCCCAACATGCTGGTGGCAGGCAACAAGGACAGAAGGTAGGTGCTCCCCAGAGCCCATCTCCAATTTCCCATCTCCAGCCTCCTCTCCTACATCTGGCCCTGCTGGAATTGGTTTCTCCTCTGGTGTTTCCATGAAGTTGAGGCACTAACTATTAGGTAATAGTTGGAAGTGGCTGCCAGTGTGCTTTGTCTGGGCAGCTCCCTGGGAAGAGGAGCTTTCGGAGCCATTTGGTGGACGCAGTTGGTGCACAGCCCAGCGAGACCACTTGGAATATCTTCCACTTCCCCGCCGCCACCCGCAAAATGAGTTTGGCATTTAAAAGCTCACTTTCTGATATTAAAAAAATAACCTAAGGGATGAATCATGGAGGATGAGATGGGCCCGGCTGCCAAATGATGTCAAGAGTGTATTTCGGAACACTGTGATGTCCCTCAGGTGACAGAGAAAAAAAAAGAGACTTTCATATGAACAGATTCCAGCTTCTATTTAGCTGATTAGCAGCTTTCTCTTTAACTCCTTGGCTTGGGGAGCAGGATTTTCCCAGCTCAGTGCCTGCTGCCAGGAATGGCCGCGCTGGGAACAGGCAGTGCGAAAGGATTAAAATGCTTAAAAAGACCCTTTGAGTCCAATTTTTAGATTTCCTTTTTTTGGCGAGTCGTTTGTGGGGTCTGATCCAGTGCACCAAAGGAGATGTGGGATGGCCAGGAGCCAGTCTCTAATGGCTCCTGCTTCCTTCCCTCCTCCTTTCCACACTGGGCACCAGGCTGCAGGTGGTGCTCTGCTCTGGTGCTGGGATCAGATTGGAAGGCGGGCACTTCCCTCTGCCAAATCCCAGACCTCTGTCCCGCCAGTGCAGCAGCTTGCAAAAATGATTATTTTGTCAAACAGCTTTTTTTTTTTTTCCTTCCCAGAGAATAGGGAGTGCGAGTGAGCCTCACACTTTCTCAGCAAGGAGGATAAAGGAAATAGCTGAAGTTTGACAAGTGGAATTGAATCCCTGGGAGGTTTTTCTCCTCTAAAAGCAGATAATTGGTTTTCCAAAGCTCCCCAGTAAAGCTTCCTCGAGTTTTGATCTGCACGATGACAGGAGAGGAGCTGCAGTTGATATCCCTCCTGTTTGTAGCAGGGTACATAGCTGTGCCCTCCCCTCCAGAGAGCTTTAGGGGCTTTCAGCTTTAGCTCTGACTGAGTTCAAGGGGTTGGGTGCCACTAGAACAGCAAGGAGTTAGGGATGAATAGTTGGGAAGAGAAGTTGGGCATCCAGGAGGCAGGAGCAGAGTATCTCAGAGGTCAGATCCTCCTGTGGTGCTGCAGGAAGGTGCTGGGCATCCACAGGTGGAATGAGACTGGAATCTCCATGGCCATGTCATGGAGTGAGATTATTAAACAGGGACCTTGCCATGGGAGTTCAGAGTGCTGCTGGCCAGAGGGAACACTTACTGCTTGAATTAAATCCAGCAATTCCCCAATTTCACTTGAATCTGCTCTTCTTTTACACAAAACCATGATTTTGAAAAGTAACACTTGGGAATTGGTTTTGGTAGGACCTGTAAAATCTGTCTTTCCATCCAGAATTCCTGCTGAAGCACTGCTGATTGATTTGATTCCTGAGCTGTGCTTTGCTCTGGCAGGAGGCCTCCTAGCAGGGAGCGTGTGCTGATCCTGCTTTTCCTGGGTGGAAGCTGGGGTGGAGAGGAGCGTTGGGAAAGCAAACATATGGCAAACCCAGAAAGGTGTGGATCCAAACGTGTTCCTTGCTCTCCTGAAGGCCAGGCAGCTCACTCCCAAGGCAGCCTGACAGGAGACTCCAAGCCTGGCCTCAAAAACACCTCCCTGGAGCTGGGATGAGTCTGAAGTGCTCCCACTGAGCCCAGCTGTCCAGGCAGGACATGCTGGGCCAGGTCTGTGTTACAGCATCACTGGGGATTGGCAGAACACTGTTCCTTGTTTTCCTGAAGGCACATCTGAGCAGCCAAGTGTTCTCCTGGTTCTCCCAGGGCTGTGCCAGCATGGACACTGCCTGGAAGCTGGGTGCTTCCTCATGGGATGAGCAGGGCTCAATGGGATCTTGGCTTCCAGCTGTGCTTTCCAAACAGGAGCTGTGAGAACACACACAGAACAATGGGGAGAGCTCCAGGAGTGAGCCCTTTCCAAACACCCCATCCTTTCCCAGAGCACAGCCCCAGGCTGTAGCCAGAGCTCTCTGCTGGAGCTGGGGGAAGTGAGAAATCCTTTTCCCCTCAGGCTGTGGGATGGGCTGTCCCACACAGAGCGCTCCTCACCCTGCTCCAGCCTGTTCTCCTCCGTGTCAGATGGATGCTGCTCTGCTGGAGCTCTGGACTGCTCTGCTGCCTTGTCTCTCAGCCCCTGAAATGTGTTATTTGTAAAATCAGATGATGCAATCTCGCCTGGAGAAGGGGAGAGGAAGGACTTGCAGCACCATTAGGATCATAGCAGGGGTATGGAATGAAGCACAGTTAATGTGTTGGAACAAGTGTGTTTTGGCTTTTTGTGGAATTAATGTGTACCTGATGGGTTTGTTCCTGATAGCCATCAGCTGGGAGGAACTTGCTCTGGCTTCTTCTCAAATCTGAGATCAATATTTCCCCTTTCCTTCTGTTTTCACTTGCTGCATTTTTTATTTATTTATGTACTTTGCTTTATCTCTTGATAAGTCAGGATCAAACCCCACACTCCTCTGTGATATGAGCTGGGTTTAAAACTTTATGCTGATATTTTGGCCTGTAGCAGTGCTTGGAATCCTAAGGTCTTTTTCTGTAGTTCTGCTTCTGGCTGAGCCTTCAATTTATTTCTCTTCAAAATGCTTTGTCTGGGTGGTCAATGATGTCCAAAAATCAGATGTACCTAAAAACTGCCCACAGTCAGTTGTATTTTTGGAGTCAAAGCAAATCCTGGTTGCTGGGTGCTTGCTTTGAGTATTTATTGGTGATTAAATCAGGGGTTTGAACCTGTAATGCCCTGTCTTTTTTTAATTACTACGCATTTAGTCTCCTCTGAAATCTTTGCAATAATAATCCTTCCATTGATCTTGGTAATATCCGTAGTGGATGTGGGCATGTACCAGGGATTGGGATGTGTTCACAGTGTGTCCAAAATGGGTGTTTCATGCCTCATGGCATTGCTGATGATTTGGGAGGCACAGACAGGAGCTCTCTCCAAATTTCACTTTTATTTTATATCATAACTCATAGAATCATGGAATGGTTGGGGAGTGTCCTTAAAGCTCATCCAGTGCCACCCCTGCCATGGGCAGGGACACCTCCCACTGTCCCAAGCTGCTCCAAGCCCCAATGTCCAACCTGGCCTTGGGCACTGCCAGGGATCCAGGGGCAGCCACAGCTGCTCTGGGCACCCTGTGCCAGGGCCTGCCCACCCTCCCAGGGAACAATTCCTGCCCAATCTCCCATCCAGCCCTGCCCTCTGGCAGTGGAAGCCATTCCTTGTGTCCTGTCCCTCCATCCCTTGTCCCCAGTCCCTCTCCAGCTCTCCTGGAGCCCCTTTAGGCCCTGGAAGGGGCTCTGAGCTCTCCCTGGAGCCTTCTCCTCTCCAGGTGAGCACCCCCAGCTCTCCCAGCCTGGCTCCAGAGCAGAGGGGCTCCAGCCCTGGGAGCATCTCCTCATCTGGGCTCTCTCCAGCAGCTCCAGATCCTTCCTGTGCTGAGACCCCTGAGCCCTCTTCAGGTCCTAGAACCTGTAAAGCCTCAGAGAGATCCTGTATGATGAGAGAAACCCACCTGAAAAAGATCTTTACTAACAGAAGCCAGGGTGAAAATTCAGTGATGAGGAGGATGAGCCTCACTGATTTTCCAGCCTGAAGCAGCAGTGGCCCTGCTGCTTTCCCAGCTGCATTTCCCTAACCCCAAAGCCCTGGTGCTGTCAGAACTCACAGGCTGGGTGCTCAGAGCCCTTCCCGTGCCTGTTTCTCCGCAGGGTGAGGGTGTTTGACGTGCGGCGCGGCGCTGCCGCCTGCTCCGTGTACGGCCACCAGCTGGGCGTGTCGGCCGTGCAGATGGACGAGTGGAAGATGGTCAGCGGCGGCCACGAGGGGCTGGTGTGCGTGTGGGACCAGCGCATGGCCGCCAAACTCTGGGAGATGCACGCCAGGTAACGGGCCTGGGGGGAATGGGGGCATCAGGGCTGGAAGGGGGACCTGGGGAGGAGGTGATTTTGGGGAGTTCTGTGTGGTTTGCACGTCCCCCCCAGCTGGAGCCCTGTGTGGTTTTGGGGGGGCCCTTTAGCTGCCATGGCCTTTTTACTCGTTAGCTGAGTGTTTCAGTTGGTGTTGGGGAGCTGGAGGGTTGTTCTGATGGCTTGGGAAGGCTGACATGAAACAGAGACTGGACAGAGCTAGAGAATAAAGTAGAGATTTATTGAAAGGCCTCCAGGATCCACCTTGGGCAGGACAGGATCTGACCAGGGCTACAAGGTGGACTGACCCTAAACCAAGGTGGACTAAGAATGGTCACAAAATGGACCCCCAGTCACGAGGTCTCACACTTTTATAAGTTTTGGTTTTATAAGTTGTATTTTGGGGTTTAATTGTCTAATCACAGCTTCAGGTTGTGAGGTTTCATCCTTCTTGTTCCTCCCGTCAGCCACCCTTGGTTGTGCTTTTGGGGCTGAAAGTTGTCCTTGGTTCCGAGCAGGAGAAGGATTTGTTTTGTGTCCCTGCTCTGTGCAGAGCTGAGTGAGCCTGACTGTGAGCTCAGAGCTGCACCCCTGGGCACCATAGAATCTGAGAAACATGAAGGCTAAAACTTAAGGCATCAGTTCCCCCTGGATTTTCCATGAAGTTCAGTCAGTGACTTCTCCCTGCCCCATCCCCAACCTCTACTGAGTTGTGGAGCCTTGGGTTTAAAGTGCTGCACTGGCTGTTCTGAGAGTGACTGGTTTTGGCTGTCTCCATCCAGTGTATCCATCACAATCCCTGTGCTTCACCTCATCCACACATTCCCTTCATGGTGAGGATCAAAGCTTTTAAACTCATTTAAATATTGAAATGTTGGTTTGTACTGAGCACAAGGAGCATGGTACTGAAAGTACAAGCAGAGATCAACATCTGGAGCTGACACTTTGTACAGCTAAATGAACATTTCCTGATCAAAGCACAATTCCCAGGCTTTGTCTGGATAAAGACTCGAGGATTTAGCCCCTTGTAAGTCTGAGTGATATCCATAAAATGAACATATAAATACTGATTTTTTTTAAAATTATTTTTTGTGCATCTTCCCCAAAGAAGAGCTTGATGAGGTATTTACAGGCAGGGAAGTTCACGCTGGAGTTGTCATTGATTAATAGCAGGTATCACTTTCTGTGTTGACCCTGGGAATGATAAAGCCTGTTGTGATGTGCCTGATGCATTAAGGACAATATTCCATTGATTGTCTCCTTGGCATGCTCATTAATGCTGCTCCAGGAGGAGGGCAGGCAGGGCAGGGCTGAGCTCAGGGATGCACTCCAAGTGAAACCATTCGATTAAACATGTAGAAAACAGTGTTTAATCTATGGAGTAATCAGAAGGGATCACTTCAATCAAAAGATAAGGTGTGTGCTTTTTTCCCTGCCTTCAGCCCTGTGCCAGGAATGGAAAACAGGAGCAGGAGCTGAGGGAGGTGACAGGAGACACATTTGGGGTGTGAAGATGAGCCATCCTCATCTGAGAGGTGACTCCTGCTTGAACAGAAAGTTTGGAAGAAAGAACAGCTGTTCCTGGGGTTTGGGGTCAGTTACTCACCAGTGAGAGGGAAAGGAATGAAGAGCTGACTTGAGTGTCCACAAGAGGGGCACGAGGATGGGGAGGGGTCTGGAGGAGCAGCTGAGGACACTTGCACTGTTCAGCTGGAGCAGAGGAGACTGAGGAGAGACCCCTCAGGGGCTGCAGCTCCAATCTCTGCTCTGGGACAGGGACAGCACCAGGGCAGGGCTGGAGCTGGGCCAGGGCAGGCTCAGGCTGCAGAGCAGGGAAAGGTTCTTCCCCCAGAGGGTGCTGGCACTGCCCAGGCTCCCCAGGGAATGGGCACAGCCCCGAGGCTGCCAGAGCTCCAGGAGCCTTTGGATAGCGCTGCCAGGGATGCCCAGGGTGGGATTGTTGGGGGGTTTGGGCAGGGACAGGGGCTGGATCAATGATCCCTGTGGGTCCCTTCCCACTCCATGGTTCTTATCTTGTGCCTTACCCTCATTTCTAAGCCAGCTCAGTGCATGGGGGTGTGGGGTGTCCTTCCCTTTCGTTTTGGGAAGCATCCTGCCCTTCTCGGGGGTGCTGCAGTCCTCAGGGCAGCCAGCCCAGCCCATCCCATCCCATCCCATCCCTCGCAGCCGGTGCTCCGCCAGCTTTCCAGCGGTATTTTCTGGCCTCCTCGTGTGTTCTGGGAAGAGCCCACTAGATGGGGATAGAAGATGTGGGATGTGCTCCAGGCTGGCGGAGCCAGAAGTGCGGGTTCCCAGCCTGTGGCCGTGGGGAGGGGCTGATTTCCATCACTCCGTGTTTAATCCAAAGCCGTTCCTTTCCCAGCGCTGGGATTTTGGGAGTGCGGTGCAGGTGGCCCCTCACCCCGTGCTCTGGGTTGTTTTGCAGACATCCAGTCCGCCTGGTGTGGTTCAATTCGCACAGCCTGATCACTGCCAACATCCCCGAGGAGAAGAACCCCCGCGGCTCCAGCATCACCGAGGACGACCCCAGCTTGCACCGAAAGTGAGAAACCAGCCCTCAGCAATCTGCTTTGTTTTGAAATAGCACCCTGAGCACCTGAGTCATCACCCAGAGCACTTACAGAGAGGGTATAGCAGCAAAAAAATGAAATTAAAAAAAGTTTAAGGGTAAGGTTTATAAAACAAACGATGAATTGGCTCTTGATTTGCTTGAGCACAAAAAAAAAAATTGCTTTTTTTTCTCAGCAGGGGAACATAAAGTCCACTGAAGCCAGCCAGGGAATGCAGCCCTCTCCACGCTCGAAATATTAGTAATGCTGTCTCCTCCTAAAGGAAAACTACTGGCATTTAAGCTGCAGGTTTTGGTATTTGCATCTCAAACGGCTGTTAGTGCTAATTGAACTATCAAATACCAATGTATTTATCTTCCCCCGTGCTGGAGAGCCGGGAGATGTTTCAGCAGATGACAGTCACGTCTCTGCAGGGCTGGAGGGGATGATTCACCAGCCCTCCCCAGCTCGCTGGGTCCCTGGCAGGAGGCAGGAGGGAACTTTTCCCTGTTAAAAGTGCAGAAGGGATTTTTTTTATTTATTATCCAGCTCCTGCAGCATGGAAGTTTTCAGTTCAGATGATTTTCACAGCGATTCCTACCTGTGTTTGCTTTCCCCCTGAGGTGACATGGTGTGTCCTGGTTGTTTTTGCTCACAGGTACCGAGGGGTGATTTATTCCTACGAGTTCTCCGTGGATCAGCTGGCTGCAGACAGCGTCCTCCCCATCTGCCGCTCCTCCTACGATGAGCTGACAGGATACAACTACAACATCGGCCTGGCAGTGCCCTATGACAGCATCTAGGGCACAGCCAGGGCCACAGCAAAGGGAAATCCGTGTGGGACAAGCACCAAGAGCTGGTGTGGGCTGCAGAAAGCCCTGGGGATGGGAACCCAGCCAGAGCGTGCCTGCCCTGAGCACCCCACACACTGGAATGTGACACCCTGGACACGGCCAGAGGGGCAGCCTGGGGGAGTGGAGAGGCTGAGGAGAGACAGGAGCACTGCAGGGTAAACAGAAATATTCCTGCTCTTGTGGGAAAGATGCTGCAGAGCCCATCCATCGTGGTCAGGAAGGCAGAGTGGGATGGGAGGGGCAGGAGGCTGGGAGCTCTCTAAGGAGCTTTTGCTTACTCCAGGAGGGAAAAAAATCACCAAGGACTTGTAAAAAGCATGTGCTGAGCCACATGTTTGAAAAACGTGTCCTGGTACTGAGCTGCTCGTTCGTGTTTTCCTTGGAGTGCATTGGAATGTGCCTGGGAACAGGACTGCAGCAGGACCATGCACAAAAGGTTACAGTGGCTGGGAGAGGGATTGGGATGGAGAGAGGGAGGGGAAGGTTCCCCAGGCCAGGCTGGATGCTTGGGACCTCAGCAGGCCACACACACATCAAAATTATTTTAGAAAAAAATTTATTTTTAAAATTCTTTAAAATCCTGGATTAAATGTTTTCTAATTGTATGTGTACATCTGTCTGTGGAATTTCATTCCTGAGCATTTTAGGGTGAGCTGACCCCTGTTCTCTGGGACAAAGGGCTGGCTCAGGTTGTCAGGTGTGTCCTTGGCTGGATCATGTCCTTCCACAGCACCTGGAGGGTTTGCAGGGCTGTCCTTGCTTCCAAGCTGGGAGTTGATCATGGAACAGGAGGGATGCAGTGGCCACAGTGCCCTCCCTGGGTACTGAGCCCCAAAGCTGTGGGGAAGCAGCAGGTGAAGGGCAGGAGCTGCTGTTCAGGTGGAAACGAGGAGTGAGCCTTTGCCTTAGCCCAGGTGGCACTAACAGGTAAAACCAGTTTGGGGAACAAGAGCTCCAGTCCTGCGTGGATCTTTTCACTGATTAAAAACGATTTTATTGTGATGTGCCCTTGTAAACCTACTGGTGCAAACCAAAGCTGTGTCAGTTCTGTTTAAATTGGGATTAAGTTTTAACTGATGCCTTTTTTCCTGGGTTAATGGAATCAGTGTAAAGTGCTGAGGAGAGGTGCAGGAATGTGCCCAAACCTGCAGGAGAGGGGCTGGGCTGGCACTTCACCCCTGTGCAGCCACTGAGACAGCCCTGCAGAGAGCTGCATTTCACTCTTCACTCTTCCTTCTTGGCTTGGGGTGGTTTCCCATCACCCCTAGGCCAAAATTTCACAGTTGAGGTTTTCAAGTTACCTTTTTCCATGTGATGGACACACAAAAAGCGCAAGGGGCAAAGCCATTCTGTCTGACCAATAAATCTGATCTTTCATAAAGCTTTGGTTTTCTTTTGTTTTTTATTCCTCTACCCTCGTGGGAAGCCAGCTCCCTCCCTCCCTCCATTCCTGGAGGAGCAGGAAATGTCATGGATGCACAGCTTGGACAAGAGTTCAACAGAAACCTGACAAATAAATAATGCTTTCTGTAGCAGAAATGACTTTGGGGGTTGCTCCAACGCTGTGACTTCTGCCGTGTGCTGAGCAGGGAGAGCTCCCTGCCATTGTTCTCCCTTCTCCTTATCTTGGCTCATTATCTGGGAGCAGCTTTGTTCCTCCCTCCTCACCCTGCTGCAAGGAGCAGATAAATTTGTGCGGTGCCCACGTGAGCCCTTTTCCCGGAGCCCTCCCCCGCATTCCCGGGCCGGGAAAGGGATTTACAGGATTTACAGCACCTGCACCGGCAGGTGTTCGATTGCTGGTCTCACTTGCAGTGGAGATGGAGCTCTCAGTGCCCACAGCTCCTCCGGGGGTGCTCCTTTGGGTCTTTTCCCTGTTAGTTAATGGAATTAATTGAGGAAGGTTGCACTGCAGCAGAGGGTTGTGTGTGTTTAACTCACTCCTTGTGCAGATGAGGGCACTCAGGTGTTGGAGAGTGTCCACGTGGGGACTTTGTGGGAAGGGATGTTCTCCTGCCTCTCTGGGATGTTTTCCTGCTTCCCTGGGATGTTTTCCTGCCTCTGTGGGTGCTCATCAGAGCTGTGCTGCAGTGCAGCAAACATAAGCGAGGCTGCTGAGCTTTGGGCTCAGGGGGTGTTGAAATGGAGCCTCTTCCTTCATTTCAAGGGCAGGAACAGGGTCACCAGCCCAGCTGTGCTGGGGACAGAAGCCACCTTGGAGCTTCCCAGCTTTGGCCGCAGTCAGTGGCAGGGAGGGGCCCCGGGTTTTGTGCCACAGGTGGGCACAGAGAAGGGGCAAAGCTGCTGCCTTGGGTGGGCTCAGGGGCTGCAGGGGAGGAGCTGCAGCAGAGTGGGCTGAGCTGGCACAGGTCAGGCTGGAGGTCAGGATCACGCTGGTGTCACCTGCCAGGCTGGTGGCCCTCAGACAGGCTGGGGGTCAGGGACAGGTAAAGAATCCAAAGGCATCACAGCAGGAAAGAGTCTGGCATGAAAAGCCTTGAGAGTTCTGGTGTGCATTGTTGGTGGCAGCAATCCTCAGCTGAAAAGAGGTGTCTGTGTCCTGGTGGGAAGGATCCCTGCTCCAAAGGGATCCAGGGGAGCTGGGGGTGTGTCACAGCCCCACCTGTGCCCACAGGCAGCAGCTCCAGGGGTGCCTGGCACAGCCATCCTGGAGGGCAGTACAGGCTGCAGAGCCCTGCTGGAAAATCCCCACTGCCCCTGCTGTGCTCCTGGGTCAGGCCACCAGCACAGCCCCCTCAAAGGGCTTTTTGCCTCTGTTTTGTGTCCTCAGTCACCTTGCCATGAGGGAAGAGCCACTTCGGGATATCAGGGGCTGCCATCCCTCTCCTGGGCATCTGAGGAGTGGTGGGAGGAGGAGCAGGGAGTGCTTTTTGTACAGAGAGGTGCTCTGGGGGTCTCTGAACCCCCTTTCTCTCCCACCCTGTAACCTTTCCCCCCAGCTCTGCTTTCCTGCCCTGCACCTCTGTCACTCCCTGTCCTGGCTGCTGTCACAGAGGGGTGAATGCAGGTGCACTGAAGAGGTGCAGGAACTTGTCCATGTCCTCTGTGCCCTCTCTCCTCCTCTAGTGCCATTTGCTGCTCATTTCCACTTTCAGTGGCTGCTCCTGAAACTCCAGGTTCATGGAGCTGGTGTCCTCCTGCTGCTGGAGGGCAAGGTGGGGCAGCAGTGACTGGAGGCCCCGTAAGAAGATGAAATACTGCAGATTATGCAGTAGAGACCTGGGGGAAAGGGCCTGTTCCAGGTCAGGATTTGTGCCACTGGCAGATTTTTTATCCAGAAACGTGGACCTGCAGCCTCTGGGCCAAATTCCTCTTCATGGAAGAGCTGCAGGTGGGGCTTTCCTCTGTCACCCCAGCCTCAGACAGTGCCACTCAAAGGAACTCCTCAGAATTTAGCTTAGAAATATCAGCTGCAAGTGGCTGCCCTGGCTCCACAGCTGTGGGGTCTGTGCTGCCTCCTGCTCTCCTGCTCTTCCCTCCCTTCCTGGCCAGGTGTCCCCTTCTTTGGTCTCTCCTGCCATTCCCAAGCTCCAGGGTGGCTGATGGGTGAGGGGGAATGGTGGGGACATGGGTCAAGCTGTGTCCCCTCTGTGCCAATGCCCACCTGGCCAGGGTCCCTGCCCTGCTGTCCTGGGGTCACTCAGTCCCCCCTTTCTGTCCTGGGATCACTCAGTTCCCCTCTCCAGCCCCAGGAGCCTCCCCTCTCTCTGATGCTGCTCAGCCTTTCTCAGCCTCCCTGGAGTTTTTCCAATTTGTGATAAAGCAGCTTCAGTTTTCCACTCACCCTCTGCTGGGATCTGCCCCAGAGCTTTGTGCCCCATCCCAGGGCTCAGTGTCCTGGCCCCACAACAGAACCTTTATCCTTCATGGAACCCTCTGGGCTTTGCAGGATTTTGCTGGGCAGAAGCATCACCCTTGCCAGGTTTCCCAGGGCTCTGCCAGATTTTCCTGTGATTTTCAGGATCATTATCCTGGTTTTGCTGGGGTTTGCTGTGTGTGACATCAACACCGTGTGGTGCTGGAGTGATGCTCCTGCCCATCCTTGGGGCTCCTCACCTCCATCCCTTTGCTGGGCTGAGGTTCAGGCTCGATTTCCCTGCTCCCTCCTCTCACCTGCTCTGCCCAACCCTCCCTTCCTGCTCCCCACTCATCCCATTTCCCATAGAGAATTCCCAACCCAAGCAAAGGGAAAACGCTGCAGCCGCTTTGTGCTGGGTCCTGCCTCTCTTTCCCAACCTCCCACACTTCCCTTGCCACTTGGAATATCAGGGGGCAGCTAATTAACTCGAAGGATAATAATCACCCTCTCATCCCTCCTCCTGGCCTCTCCTTCCCTGCATTGCAGCGCTGGTGCTGGTCCTTCCCAGCCCTTGCTGGTGTGGATCCTCCTGGATGATTCCTCCAAGGAAATCGGGGGAGTGGGACCCTGAGCTCGAGTTAACCCCTGCAGCCCCAGCTGGGAGATTTGGGGGCAGAAAAGGACCTTTCAGGCACCCAGGGCTGTGACCGGGAGCACGGAGCTCGCAGCTGGATTAGGGAGCGGGACGGTCCCGCAGCGTCCGCGTGGAAATTTTAGTGGGAAAACAGGGAAAGGAGCCTGGGTTGGCTGCGGGAACCTTGGGGATTTGGGGAGGAGCTGATTTTGTGCCTTCGTGTGCACAGGGTGGGGAGGGAGCAGCGAGGGTCCGGCACAGGGAGGAGGAGCCCAGGGAGAGCAGAAGGGAATCCCGGAGCCCTGCAAAGGCAGCCCAGGCTGTGGGGCAGTGGGGCAGCCCCAGGAGCCCTGCAGGGCCCCAAAGGCTCCTCCGGGAGAGCCGGGAGCTCCATCCCCCCGGGCAGCCCAGCCCCAGCTCCCCGTGCCAGCCCCGCAGGCTCCGGCAGCGCTGTCCCGGGGCTCCGGGGTTCATTCCCAGCGTGGGGAAGGGCTCAGCTCCATCCCCCGGGGTCAGCCCCGGGCCGGCCGCGCTGCAGCCGAGCCGAGCGGTCCCTGCGGGCCGGGACTGCATTGCAGGGGAGCGCTGCCCTTCCCCGCCTGCTGCGGCTCCGGGCTCAGCTCCAGCGGCTCCGAGCGGACACGGGCACTTGGGAGGGGACGGAGCCCGGGAGGGAAGCCCTAAATGCGCCCTCAGTGAGGGGGTGCCTGAGCAGACACCCCCAGTCATGTGGAAAAGGAGAAAGTGTTGTGCCCTGAGGCGGGGATGCGCTGGGTGCCGCAGGGATGGAGGGGGTGACAGCAGGGTCACTCCCCAGCCCCTCACCCGCCGGCTGTGCTGCCCCCATCTCCTGCTCCTGGCACCAGGGGAAGCTGGTTTTTTGATAAAACAAGTCAATCTCTCCTGCTTTTCTAAAAATAGCCACTGCCCTTTTTTCCCTCGCTGCCTCCCTCCCCAGCTCAGGCTGCCTTAGAGACAGAACCCGCCTGGAGCCATCCAGTTATTAATACCAGGAAACAACCCCCCGTCCCCGGTGCCTTGTTCTAGCGGGAACATGTGGGGGCAGGAGCCACCTGGTTGCCAGGAGCCCACGTCCCCGTGTCCCCGTGTCCCCGCTGCCGCTCCGGGCTCCTCCTGCCTGGCTCCGGCCGCCAGCACAGCCGGGGGGGCTGGCTTGGGGTTGAATCGGGAATATTCCTTGTGTAGCTGCCACCACCTTCGCTGTAGGATGCAGGGTGGGATGTGGTTGTCCTTGCAGGTGCTGAGGGTGCTGCCTTCACCTCCTGCCCCTCAGCATCCCCATCCCTGCCTCCCCCCACAGCCTGGGTCAGCCCCGGCTCGGCAGCTCCTTCCCCACAGCAGCCCGTGGCAGAGGCTAAAAATCCAGATTTATGGGGTAATCAGGATTTGTGGAGGCTTTCTGCTCAGGGAAACACCTCCACGGAGTGATGGATGGATGGAGCATTTCTCAGCGAGGACTAAAAAGAGAAATATCTTTTATTACAGATAAAAGCCTCTGATGTTTCTATTTCTAGAGAGCAGAGGGCAGCCCCAGCGTGGAACAGGCACACGGGCAGGGCAGAGCCGTGGGGCTGGGAGCCAGGTGCCAGGACAGGGAGCTGCTGCTGGGTCCTCTTCCTCCTCTTCCTCCTCCTTCTGCTGCTGCCGCCCCTCCTCAGTAGCAGTGAGCGATGGTGTCCACGTTGAGGAAGCGGACGTGCATCTTGGTCTCGATGTCGATGCCCTGCCACATCTGCCGGGGGCCGGGGCTGAGCGGGGCCGAGGGCCACCCCCTGCCCCCTGTGCCCGCCCGGCCCCTCCTCCCTCCGGGGACAGCAGCAGAGATGTCACCGACCTTCAGGAAATCCTCGAAGGTGATGCCCTCGTACACCTGGTCCGGGCCCTGCCGCGGTGAGAGAAGAAACATCGCAGCTGCCCCCGCGGGATGGGGAAGGGGTGGCCCAGGGGTGTCCCCTGGAGCTGAGGGACATTTCTCCCATGGCTTCCCAGTGCATGCCCAGCCCCAAACTGGTTCCCAAACCCCCACAGGTGGAAGGAGCAGCTTTTCCATAAGCACTAAGGACAGGGGTTTATGGGATGCTCTTTGCCGATCCCCTCTGGGCCCTTCTCAGGAGAAAACATCACCCTGGAAGCTGCTGCCTGCAGAAACACCTCCAGAGCCAGAGCAGCCGTGGGACAGGGAGATGCCCTGGGAAGCAGGGACAGCTCCCAGCCCCGATTGTGGTGCCAGCACGGCCCCTGAGGGTAGGGCAGAGGAGGATCAGCTCCCAGCATGGGCTCCCACCATTTGTCCCACGCAGATGCTGGCTGCCTCCATCATGGCCCCGTCGGCGATGGACCGAGCCGACTCCTTCTCCAGGTGGGGGTTCCCTGAGAGCAGCTCCTCCACCACCTGCAAGGCACAGGGTGAGCTCCAGGCCTGGGCACGGGGGGAACGGGGCAGGGGGAGCCCAGGTTACATTTCTGTACTCCTGCAGCGTGATCTTCCCGTCATGGTCCGAGTCGTACATGTGGAACAGGACTGGGGGGGACAGGAGGAGAGTTCAGGGTCAGGGCACCCAAACCCAGCACCCCCAAACCCCCCCCAGGCTCGGGGACAGCCTCACATTTGAGTTTCTCCTTGCGGAAGCGGTCGAGCTGCTCCTCGTCCATGTTCATCTCGATGGGTCTGAAGTAGGACATGATGGTCAGGAAATCCTCGAAGTTGATCTCGTCCGCCAGCCCGTCCGACTCCTGCCGCAGGTTCCTGGGGGGGGGAGCCCAGGGTGAGGGGCAGCCCCTGCCAAGCCCATCACAGCCCCCAGCAAGGCCCCGGGGCTGCTTAGTCCCTAAGATTCAGCTGAAATGTCTCATTTCACACCCAGTCCCACCCCAAACTTTCGGGAGAAGATCCTTGCCCAGCCCCATCCCGTTTCCAGAGGATAAACCCTCCCTCCCGGGGTGCTGGGGGGGTTCTCACCGCTTGTCAAAAAAGGCGTGGACGATTTTCCCCCTGATGGGGTTGAACTCCAGGTCGGGAATGCTGTCAAAGTTCTCCTTCCTGCAGGGGGGACAGAGACAGCCCCGAGCTGAGGGAGAGGAGGAGGAGGGAGAGGCCCTGAGAGCCACGGGGAGACCCAACCCTTCCTTCCAAAGCAATCACGGAAAAACGAGGAGGTTTGGGATAAAACCCCTGTTTTGTGTCCGTTCACCCTGAGAGCAAGTCCGTGCTCAGGGGTTTGGTCCCACTGAAATGGGGATTTGGGAAGCTCCTGGGATGACACCGGGGCCCTTTGCAGGGCTCCACCTGCCGTGGATTTTGGAGTTTTCCCAGGATAAGGCCTCGAACAGGGCTCACCAAGGCACAGGAAAGGGATCCTGCTGTGCACCCTCCCCTCAGCTCCGTGCTGGGCGTTTGCTCTCCACGATTTATAAAGCAAAGGAGCCAAGGAATAACCCCCGGGAGGAGGGAGAGGGGGAGATCTGAGCTCTCCCGGGGTGACAATTCCCTGTGCAGCCACCGAGGAGAGGGACAGGAGCAACTGCAACCCCCCTTCCCTCCCCAAAAGGGATTTTAAAGCCGGGGGATGCTGAGAGGTTTGTCAGGAGAGCCCCTGCTCCAAGCCCATGGTGTCACTGCGTGGTTTTCCTGGGAATATTTGCAAGGATACACCGCAGGAGCTGGCTCAGCACGGCTGGGGATGGGCACTGGGAATGCCAACCCTGGAGTGGCACCCCTGGGCAGCCCCGGGGAGGGGGAGATGCTGGGGGTGACCCTGGCTGTGGGGCTGGAATTGCCACGGGGCTGAAATTGCCACGGGGCTGGAATTGCCATGGGGCTGGAATTGCTGTGGGGTGGAACTGCCATGGGGCTGGAATTGCAATGGGGCTGGAATTGCCATGGGGTGGAATTACAGTGGGGCTGGAATTGCCATGGAGCTGGAATTGCCGTGGGGCTGGGATTGCCGTGGGGCTGGAATTGCCATGGGGCTGGGATTTCCCTACCGGATGGTCAGCTGGTCCTGGCTCAGCTGCTTGAAGCGCCGGTGCAGGTGCTCGATCTGCTCAGAGGTGACTGCCAGGGAAAGGAGAGAGGTGACAGGGGCTGAGCCCCAGGGGACCCTCGGGACACCCATCTGTGCTGTCCCCACATCCCCAGCAGTGGGGCAGGGCCTTGGACACTCCCGGGCACAGCTGAGCCACCCTCACTTCCCTTTGGTGGCTCCGTGCAGCCCTGCAGGGTCCAGCTGTGTCCCTGTGTCCCCTTGTCCCCTTGTCACCCTGTCCCTGTGTGTCCCTGTGTCCCCTTGTCCCTGTGTCTCTGTGCCTCTGTATCCCTGTGTCCCATGTCCCTGTGCATCCCTGTGTCCCTGTGTGTCCCTGTGTCCCCGTGTCACTCTGTCCCTGCGTGTCACTGTGTCCCTGTGTCCCCATGTCCTGTGTCCCTCTGTGTCCCTGTGTGTCACTATGTCCCCATCCCTGTGTCCCTGTGTCCCCGTGTCCCTGTGTGTCTCTGTGTCCCCGTGTGTCACTATGTCTCCGTGTCCCCTGTGTCCCTGTGTCCCTGTCCCCTGTGTGTCCCCGTGTCCCCTGTGTCCCTCTGTCCCCGTGTCCTGTGTGTCCCTCTGTCCCTGTACCCTGTGCTGGCTGGCAGATGCTGCCAAGGGCAGGTGGATCCCCTGTCCCGGTCCTCAGGGGATTCCCTGGCCCAGCAGGGCACGGAATGGCTCAGTGGGATCCCAGCCCGGCTCAGGATCCCTGGTTCCAGCCCATTGGAACATCTCTTTTGGGGTTTTTGGCACCGAGGGTGGAGCTGTGCCCAGGGAGCTCCTCAGCCCCTGCCCCGGGACAGCTCTGCCTGGAGCCACGAGGTTCCTCTGTGCCCACAGCCCTGGCAGCTGCAGGAAACAGCTCTGGGATCAGAAACCCTGACAGCAGCCACCTCCCCCCTGCCAGGGAAGGGAAAAGGGCACAGAGGGGGCACAGCAGCGCCCCAAAATCAACACCTGGCTATGAAATTGCTGCCAATGCCCAGGGTGAACCACAAACCATCAGGGAGGCACCAACCCCAAACCGGGGTAGGGCTGGAAGGGAGGGACCAGGAGCTCCCTTTGAGCCCCACAAGTGATGAGTTCCAGCCTGAGGCTCAGCAACTCCTCCCCTCTGCCCTGATCCCCCAGCACAGGTGAGTTTGTGTTCCCCCTCCACCCTGATCCCCCAGCACAGGTGAGTTTGTGTTCCCCAGCCCCTCCTCTCTGCTCTGATCCCCCAGCACAGGTGAGTTTATCTTCCCCAGCTGCTCTCCAGGGGCTGTAACCACGCTGTAACCCCCACCCCAGAGCCTGGTTCTTGTGCAAATATTGATGGGGCCGTTCCCAGGAGCCAGGGAAGGGCTTTGGAGCTGTGTCTGTGTGAGCTGGGGGTGTCTGTGTGGGACCCCCAGGCTCCTGCAGCCCTGGCACGGGGCAGGGCTGCCCCAGCAGCTGGAAATCAGCCACTCCCGGCACCGTGGAGAGACAGAAAACCACATCAAAGTGTGGCTGAGGGGTTGCAAAGGGTTAATTGCAGCAAGCCAGCAGGGTCAGAGCTGGGCTGAGCTGCCTCCCTCGCTCCCTTTTATGATGTTTAAATAATGTCCTTTGCTTTCCCCAGTGCTGCTTCACAGCCTGGAAATAGCAGCCCTATTGATCAGCGGGGCTGAGCCTGCACAGCCTCTGCTCTCAGCCTGGAAACCCTTCAGGGCTGGGGCTGAGCCTCCACAGCCTCTGTTCTCAGCCTGGAAACCCCTTCAGGGCTGGGGCTGAGCCTCCACAGCCTCTGCTCTCAGCCTGGAAACCCCTTCAGGGCTGGGCCTGAGCCCTGGGGCTGCCTGGATCTCAGCAGCAGGGTGGGCTTCAAACCCCCTTTATTGACCCCCCTGCCCCCAGGTGAGGCTGCCCAGGCCCCCCTGACCCATCCCTGGGGTGTTTTCTCCCCTGACCCCTCCTGGCTGTGCTCTGCTGCTCTCCACACGCACCCAGGGGAACTTTCCCCGGACTTTGCTTTCCAATTTTGGCCATGCAGAGGTGACCTTTCCCCCTCTGCCCTGACGACATCGCCGTCACCATGGGAGCAGCTGGGCCACCGAGCCCTCAGCATCTGGGACTTGAGGGAGCACCAAAGAGCTTTGATCTCTCAGAAGAATGTCCCAGGCACTGAGAGGACAAAGAGCTGGGCTCAGGGGCTGGATGCTCATGGTTGGGCCAGCCCTGAAGGGCTGGATGAGGATTTTCCTCCCTCTCTCCTCAGTCCCAGATCTTCCTCTCAGGCCAGGTCTCCCAGCGTGGCTCTGTCCTGTAAAGGTGGCAGCGCTCGGCTGTTTTCCAGAAAAAAAAAAAAAAGGGAAAATCTGCAGGAAAGGCAAAAGCTTTGCTGGAAGAAGGGCTGGCTCAAGGGCAGCAGAGGCTGCTGCTATCCCTGAGAAGCATCCTGATGCTGCAGGCCCGTGGCCAAGCACGGCAGCCTCCGCTAATGGGGGAAAAATGGGATTTAAACCAGAGGGAGCTGGGCTTGCTGTTCCCAGCCTTGTGTGGTTTGTGGTGCTCGAGCAAAGGGAAAGGGGCACTGGGGGGGCTCAGCCCTGCCTGTGGGACCAGGAATGGTCACAGCATCCTGGGAAGAGCCACTTCACCCCGGACAGGCACTGCTGCAGCTTTGGGATGGAGAACACGGAGAGAGTGGAACCGGCCCCGAGCAGCCCCTCAGGGTGCCCCTCCAGGGGGGAGAAGGCAAAGGAACAAGCCACGGGCACCTCCAGGTGGTTCTGCCCTGTCGCTGCTCCTCCCACTGGGCCCAGTGTGGCTGCAGTGCCCTGCACGGGCTGGGACGGCAGCAGCGGGGCTGTAAATCCACGGAATTCCCGGGATTTTGGCAGCAGCCACAGCACGGTGAGAGCGCTGTGAACACCACGGGGAGCACAGAATGTGCACCCCGGTCATGGCTTGGAGTTATGGGCTCCCCCTGCCCTCTCTCCTCTGGTTTGGAGATTTTTGGGGTGTTGCCCTTGCAAACCCTGCCCTGGGGTTGATTCAGGGGGCACCGGGGCAGGAGCCTCCCTTGGGCAGGTGCTGCCTGTGCCGGCGATGCTGCTGTGGGGTCCCCAGGCCAGTGGGCTCCCCAAAAACCTCCTCCCCCCCCGGGCTGCCAGGCTGGCACCCCGCGGGCTCCCCAAGCCCCTGGGTCCGCCCCGGGGTGCTCAGTGGGGTGCGGGGGCTCAGGCCTCCCTCGGGGAGGAGGAGGAGAAGGAATGAAGGGAGATGTGACCCCAGGAGCAGCAGCAGCGCTGGGGACACTCCCCGGACCCTCTCAGAGCCCTTGGCCGGGGGCACAGCCGCCCCTCAGCCCTGCCTCCAACCCAAGGGGAGAATCCTGATCCCCGTGCCCGGGGCTCGCCACGTCCCGGAGCGGTGACACCGCCCAGCACGGACACGGCCACCCTGTCCCACACCCCGGTCCCTGTCCCTGCTCCTTTCCCCGCTGCTCCCTCGATCCCAAAGCTCAGCCCCGGAGCGGCCCCGAGGGTGTCACGGCCCGGTGGCTCCGGGGCAGAGCAGCGGGGACAATCCCCTGCAGGGTGGCAGAGCCCGGCTGGGGCTCGCACGTGTGGCCGCTCGACGCCCTGGCTCGGGGCATTGTGGCACCGGGGACACGGCTGCGCGCCCAGGGTGACATGCTGGCACCCTCTGGTGACAGCCCTGCACCCTCCCCTCTTGTCCTCTGCCTCCTTCCCCCGCGTGTCACATCCCGCTGTCCCCCAGCCCAGGTGACACCTCGGCACCCTCCCCGAGTGACATTTCCTGCATCCTCCCCGCGGGTGACACGGCACGTCCTGCATCCCCCTCCCCTGCTCCAGCGTCACCTCCTGCAGCCCCCCGGCCCCGCAGGTGACATTTCCTGTGACCCCCCCGTTCCTCCCCGGGTGACACCCCCTGCACCCCCCGCGGGGCCGGCC
>VWYP01028285.1:74789-98382 GCA_013400435.1 Pycnonotus jocosus | reverse complement strand
TCGGGAACGGCCCCCGAGAAGGGCACGGAGCTGCCCCCCGCGTACCCCAGTGCGGGAATGGGGGACGGGATCTCCCCATGGAGACCCCGCAGCAGCTCCCACCTGAACCCCTGCGCTGCCCCAGCGCTGGCACTGCCCGGGCTGTGCCCTCCCGGGTGGGCACAGAGGTGACCCAGGACCCCCATAAACAGGGGGGCTTCCCCCGGAGGCAGCTGGGGCAGAGCGGGGGATCCTGTCACCATCTTCCCCCCTGCCACCCCGGCACTGGCAGGGCCATGTCACCCTCCCACGGGCACAGGGAAGAGCAAAGCCCTTCCAGGAGGGAAGGCAGAGGTTTGGGAGCAGCTCAGACAGCACAGCACACCGCGGCAGTCGGTAGCAAGTCAGGGTTGTTTATTTGTTTAAAGCCAAATATAAACAGGAAAGGAATGAAATCATTTCCAGCCTCCAGCTGTCCAGGAAAATACCTGTTTATGAATAAAAACGGAGAAAGGAGAGATGTCCCCATCTTGTGACCTCAGCCGTCAGTGTCAGGGGCCCTGGGGCTCAGGGTTCCTCACCCTCCACTCCTGGGCCAGCAGTTTTCCATCCAATGTGGAATTTTGCCCAGCCCAGGCACTTCCAGGCAGGAGAAGGAGGAGGGCAGGAGGGGGAAATACACACAGCACCCTGCCCCTGCCAACACCGTCCCCGTGTCCCCCACGGGCAGGGCCCACAGAGCTGGGATATCCCTGGAGATGCCCGGAATGGCTCAGGACAGCACCTGGAGCCAGCTCCTGTGCAGGTGGAGGTGGCCTGGAAGGGCCCAGGAGATCCCAGGGACCCTTCTCCAGCCCAGAGCAGCCCTTTCCTTCCCTTATCCTCCTGCCCCAGAGGACACAGCTCTCCTGGCCCCAGGCTGGTCTGAAGGGTTCTGGGGCTTGGTTTTCCTGCAAAAATGGGAGAGCAATTCCCATGGTTTGCCAGCAGCCTCACTCCCTGCCCTCGGCTGTGTCAGGGTGCTCTGGGTGTGTCCCTGCAGGCCAGGATGGCTCCAAGAGCTTCCCAAGAGGATCCAGGAGCTGTCCCTCCCTCCCTGTCCCTGTGCTGCTGGAGGGCACCAGCAGCTCCTCAGCCTGGCCTGGAGCAGCAGCACATCGAGCCCTCGGCCTCCCAGGGTGGCCAAACCTCCCCGGGACGCTGCTGCCCACAGGACTCGCTCCCTGCCGGAGGAAGGCTGGGAATGGCAGTGCCTGGAACATCCCTGAGTGCCACCATGCAGTGGCAAAGCTGGGAACCAGCCCTGGCTTTTCCTTGTGATCCAGACAGTGAGTACTGCTCGCTTCCTGCCCTGCCCAGCCTCCTCTTCCTTCCCCCATTCTGTATTTTCTCCTTCACCCTCTGGATTTTAATGTGACAGCAGCAGGGCTGTTCTGTCCCCAGGACAGGTGGCTGGTGAGATGGAAAGGGAATGGAGAGCACGGCCTGAACTGCAGGGAATTCACCCCCTGCTCCTCAGGATTTTGGCACTGCACAGGAGCGACCTGGCCAGGCTTTGCACCTGCTGGGAGAGAAGGGAGGCAATTCCCCCTTCCCCAGAAAGCCACACGAGCCTTCCTGGGAGAGCCCCACACAGACAGGACAGGACAAAGCTCCAGGGATGGCATTGGCACCACCCTGAACACAAACACCATGGATCCAGACATTGCCCACAGACACAGGAGCTTCTGGGATCCGCTGCTGTCTGCTGGGGGAAAAGGTGCCAGGAGGGGAGGGGGCACAGGCAGGCCCCAAATGTCACCCCAGCACCCCAAAAAGGTGATCCCACAGCGCTGCACCATGGATGTGGGAACCCAGGTGCATTCCAAGAGGCTGTTCCAGCATGGACACAGAGGTACCCTGGAGAGTTTCCAGCTTTCCCTGGTCACCCTGGATATACTCTGGGGGTTCCCAGCTTTCCCTGGCCACTCTGGCTGTATCCCGGGGGCTCCCAGCTTTCCCTGGCCACCCTGGCTGTATCCTGGGGGTTCCCAGCTTTCCCTGGCCACCCTGGCTGTATCCTGGGGGTTCCCAGCTTTCCCTGGCCACCCTGGATGTATCCTGGGGGTTCCCAGCTTTCCCTGGCCACCCTGGATGCCAGGCTGAGGCCCCCCACAGCAGCAGGTGCTCACAGGGGAGTTTCTCCTCATCAAGATTAAAGACTCCACCCAGGGCAAGCAGCACTGGAGGCAGTGGGGACACCCTTCCCAAACGGGAAACCAAGGGAACTCACCATTCCCTTTGGGTTTGTCTCAAATCCCAAAATCTGACTTGGCCCCCGGCCTGAGGCTGTGTGGAAAACACACTGGAACAGCCCAATCTTTCCCAAATTTGGCACCTCCAAGGCTGTGTTGGTGCTCTGGGTGACCCCAACACCCCCAGCCCGGGTGTGGATGTGGGCAGCACCCAGGGCAGGCAGAGCTGTCTGAGGTCACAGCTCCTCCCAAAGCTCCTGCCAGAGGGATGAGGATTCAGCTCCAGGGCTGCTGGGCTGCCCTGACCACCCAAACCTGCCCCCTTCTGCACCCCAGACTGTGGGGAGCAACAGCTCCCACACTTCCTCCATACCCTTCTCTGTGTATGGGCAGAGAGTGGACCCAAAGAGGGCCAGAAAGGGCCCTGCTGGCAGCTCTGGCACCCTGAAGCACCCAGCAGCTTTCCAGCCCGGTTGGTGAGCACTGGCCAGGTCTCAGGGAAACTCTGGGTGCCTCCTGCTGGCTCCTGTGGCTTTTATGGCAGGGCTGTACCTCGGGCAGCTCCTCGTGCTGAGGGCTCCCCTGAGCTCTGTAATTCCCTGCAGGCACTGCAGAGAGGCCCAGGGGTCAACAACAGAAGGGAGCACAAAATCCCAGGAATCTTGCTGACAGCTGGGAATGGGAATGGGGAACCCAAGCCCTGCTCTGCCCATTCTCAGCTACCTTGGGACTCACCACCCCCATTCCCAACCTTGCATCCCTGCCAGGAATCTTTTGGGATCTGGGGTCTGCTTCAACCCTCAAGAAGAACACAAGACAGATTTTCAGAATTTTGCCCAAGGATTCCCTACCCTGCTCCACAATGGAAACTCCTCCCTCCCTCCACGTCAGTACACACCTGGGATAGTGAAGGTGTCCCTGCCCCTGGAACAAGAGGAGCTTTAAGGTCCTTTCCAGCCAAACCATTCAGGGGTTCTGACTCTTTAGAGACAGAGCTTTGCTTGGAGCAGACCCCCTCAGCATTCCTCACACTCTCCCCACAGGCTGCTCCTCCTGGAGCCTCAGATCCCTGCAGACCACCACCACCAAAGAGCTGGGCTCTCAGCATTTATTTCCACACCAAACCAGTGCTCAGGGTTGCAGGAGGTGACATGCAGGGCAGGCATTGCTGGAGAGGAGGGCTGTGATTCCACGTGGAGATACCTGTAGTGCATAAGAGACTAAAGAGCATCCACCTACCTCTACAGGGCCCTAATTGTCAGCTCGGAGAGAAGAACTATTGTGTTGCAAGTGGACAGTGACAGGAGACAAGAGCTGCAGCTACTCTACACACATTGCTTCAGAAACCACAAAGATATGCACAAACACTGTGTCACTCTGCACCCACAGCCCCTGAGCCCAGAGGAAAAACCTCTTCTGCAGTGGTTCTGTCTGGGCCTTTAAGTCAAGGTTCAAAGTCATGTGCCTCGAGCTGCTAAAGCTCTTCCCCTGTAGGCAGCCAAGTCTGCGCTCCCCTAGAATCTGTTTTCTTTTGGCAAGAAGGAAGAAGGCCTCAAGCTGCAGGAATCAACACCTTGCTTCCATAATGGTTTGGCTGACTCCAGGGATGGCCAGGTTCCAGTCATCACTCCACTGTATTGCATAAATACCTACTGGAAAAAAGGATTGCAGATGGCAGCCAGCGGCAGCTCCGCGTCCATCGAAGTCACTCTGTGCTGCCCTCCAGGTCCCACCAAACATCCCCACCAGGCTCCAAATCCTCCTGGGAACACTCATGGCCGTGCCACGGATCCCACCTTGGACACACACGATGGACACACCGAAAAACAAGGTCAGGACAGGGCTGGGTGTGCTCAGCAGGCATGGAAAAGGGCCAGGAGCTCCTCCTCTGCTTTTGGAGTCTCTGCCATCGGTGAGGTGTGGCCACCTGGCCCCGGGTCAGCGCTGCTCGCCACCCCACGAGCCTCACTGCTGCTGGTTTTGTGGCTGGAGCTCTTTCCCAGGCCCAGAAGGATATTGCCAGGCCCAGAAGGTGATTCAGGATTGAAACAGTAGCTCTAGGAACAATCAGACTACAGAGGTGAAGCAATACCTGACCCAAAAGTTCAGACTGGAGAGAACAAAAGTGAAACGTGAGAGACTTTAAAAACTATCACCTGCACGGGATAGACACTCAAACCAAACCAGACAGACACAGCCAAACAAAAATACTGCCAGGACAAGCAAGTTCCTTCTCTGGAAAAGGGGGTTCCTCCATATTCCACACCAGGACCCCGGTGTGTTGACCTTCTAAGGCCACCACAGAAGGAGCAGAATGTGCAGATCCTTCCCAAGGACGACGCTCCTGGCAGAGCTGTCCCTGCAAGATCCTCCTGCTGGGCCTCAAGTACCAAAGTGTCCCAGTGCCTTTGGGCCAGGATGGGCAGGCAGACAACGGGAAGATGCTGTAGCACCAGTTTCCAAGTCCAATGCAGTTTTCAATGCATTAAGCCAAAGGATTGTCACCAAACTTGCTTCCCACGCAAGTTCTGCAATGAGGGTAAAGCTACACTCCAGCTGCTTGTGTCCCCAGGCTGCCTCTGGCACTCACTCCTTGCCTGAGCTGTAAATCTTCTGCACTGTGGCTCTGGTGAGCTCCAAATCCTCCGGGTACCGAATTTCCAGCTCGGTATTGGCCAGGTAGTGAAGGCCGGTGAACTCGGAGAAATAGCGGCCGATGTCGGGGTGAGGGATCTCCCGAGGCTCAGAGTTGTACTCCAGGTTCTCTGTGAGGGAAGGGAAGCAGCAGTTACCACCACAGCAACAGCCTGCTGCAAGGCACTGAGCCCTGGGCCTCTCTCAGGCCTTGTTTGTGTTTCTACAAACACCAAATCTGCTGCTTGAAAGGAAAAAAAAAAATACCTTAATCCAGGAAAATGGGCTGAGCAAGTCAGTGTGGGTGCTCACAGAGCCTCACCTCCTGATGTCCCCCCTGACCAGGGACATGGGAACTGTTTTATGCCTGGGATTGCCCAGCATTGGCTGGAGGAGCAGGATGCTGCTCCCACTCTGCTGGTCACAGGGCTCGGTTGTAAGCGCAGGGAGAAGCTGCTGCACTGAGCTCTGCTCCTCTAGTCCCTCACAGCCCTCAGGGGATCAGTTTTAGGAGAGATCCCCCTCAAATGCTCCAAGGTGAGGAGCCAAGAGCTTCCTCCCTCAGCCTGTGTTTCCATCCCAAGGCCCAGCATTTGCCCCCAGGAAAATAAACTGCCCTAAACCCAAACTTCCCCAAGTCAAATGAAAGTTCCTCAGAAGGACACGCTGATTCTTTCCCACAGCACCTCCTCCCCTCCAGATAACCTGATAAGGCACAAGAGTTAAACACCACTGAACCCCAAAGGTGATCCCTAAACACTGATCCCCAGGGTGATCCCTAAACACTGAACCCCAAAGGTGATCCCTAAACACCAAACCCCAAAGGTGACCCCTAAACACTGAATCCCAAAGGTGACCCCTAAACACTGAACCCCAAAGGTGACCCCAGCCAAGGGCTGCTCTGCTCTGCAGTGTAGGCACAGAGCATTGGGAGTAAATCCCACGGGCTGGAGCCCTGCAGCACTCCCCAAATGATGTCATTTCTTTCCAGCACAGTGCCAGATAAAACAGGTAGTATTAGAAAGGAAAAAAAAAAAAAGCTGCATCAGGATCAAAGGCTGACTTTGGGCAGGGCAGGAACGAGCTGGGGTGCAGAGAA
This sequence comes from Pycnonotus jocosus, assembly GCA_013400435.1. Taxonomy (NCBI): domain Eukaryota; kingdom Metazoa; phylum Chordata; class Aves; order Passeriformes; family Pycnonotidae; genus Pycnonotus; species Pycnonotus jocosus. Next base: position 92,436 of record VWYP01028285.1, on the reverse strand, counting down.
TGTCATTCAGGAATAATCTGTCTCTGAAATCCAGTTCATTACTGGGAGCAGAGAATTCCTATTAATCCATGCAGGCTCTTTGAAGCTGCTGCATATCAGGGTGTGCAGCCAGCAGTAGCAGAGCTTTCCATGCCTCAGCAGCCTGCTGCAGTCCTAGAGGCTTGCAAAGGACCTTTTTGGATACTGCACCACTGCGGAAAACAATTTGCACTGCTGAATGCTCTGCTGCAGCATGGCTGAGATGGGAGCTGTGCTCAGGGAACTGCAGGGATGGAGCTGCAGGGATGGAAAACTGCAGGGATGGGGAGAGCTGCAGGCATGGGGAGCAGCAGGGATAGAAAACTGCAGGGATGGAGCTGCAGGCATGGGGAGCTGCAGGCATGAGGAGAGCTGCAGGCATGGAAAACTGCAGGAATGGGAGCTGCAGGCATGCAGAGCTGCAGCTGGCAGGGGGAACAGGCTGACACAGGCGAGTTCAGCACAAGGTGGGAGCCTCCCAAAGGTGCTGACGAGCAGTTCTGAGCCACAGCTCTCTCTCCTGTGCTGTCACAAAGCAAACAAACCACAGACAAGAGTGGACAGGTACCAAGCTCCCTGCATGACACAGGAGTTCTGGAATTAGCTGCACTCAACGCACAGATTTACAGGAAGGCCTCAAACTGAGGTACATTTATCTATAATAAGCTTGGAGTTATTTCTGAGCTGGTTAAATTAAACTCCACATGAGGATTTGTTTAGGATTCTCTCAGTACAAAACTCTTCTCCCTCCCCAGAGTCAGGTCAGGAGGATATGAAATAATCCTTCCCAAATGATCTGAGGATGTTTTAGAAGGGATATCAATAGCAGCAAGAACAAACCCTTCACTTTTCCCCAGCAATATCAGAACTCTTGGAGGCCCCAGAGATGCAGTGATAACAGTGTCTCCCACACAGAGATAACAGTGTCAGCCTACCCTGCAAGAACTGTGGGACCAGACAGGGTTCTGTTTGTTTAAACATCATTAAACACAAGATAAGTGATGACTCAGCCCCAGCAGCACTGGGGACAATTACCTGATTAGGTAATTACCAAGATGCACATTTTAATATCAACCCATGGCACATGAGAATTTCTGTTTTTAAGACTCTCTGAGGCCAAGCCCTGCCTGATCTGAGCCACCAGGCTTTGCCACTTCATCTTTTTGGGCTCCTGAATATAAAAAAGGCCACTCTCAGGACAGTGGGAAACACCTGCACTTTAAATCTACAGAGGGAAGAATGTCCCTGCCTGTAAAACCACCTCTTGGGACACTCAGGGGACCAGAACATGAGGGAGCACCCAGGGAAAAGGCCTTTTGGTCAGCATTTTCCCTCCAGTAGCTTCCACATCTTCCCTTAGCCAAGCACACCGTGGCTGTGCAGCTGCCCTGCCTGGATGGGACCTCCCTGTCACAGGGGGAACACAAACACGAGGCAGATGAACATTTTTACAATGTACAGAGTCACAGATGTGCTTCTCTTTTGCAATGTTCTTTAGAACCTCAGCTCAACAGCTCTTCATGTATCCCAACCACACACCCTGACCATCAGGCAGGAGTTTCCTCTTATGGTTTGTTGCATAAAGCACATGTGACAGAGAGATTTCTACACCTCCCTGCACCTGTGAAGAGACATTAATTTTTGTTCTGGTTCAAGGTGGCACTAACAGCCAGGTTAGCTGTGTTCCCTGGGATCCTGGCATGTGACAGTGGCCAGAACCATGTCCTGACCAGCAAACCCTCACTAAATCCCATTTCCAGGTCCTGTGCAAGGCACAGCTGTCAGCAGCTGCTGACAGACCTGCAGCCTTCAGCAGAAGCTGAATGATTTCTTTCAAAGCAGCAATCAAAGTTCACACCATGAGAGCGTCCAAAACACTTCTGGGGCAAGAGGAGATCCCACACCAGAGTGGGCCTTCATGTCCATCCCAGCAGTGCTGATTTCATGGGGAGCAAACAGGCCATGATTCAGGACCATTTCCACCTTTATAACCCTCGTTAAGCAGAGTTAATTAATCAATTGAGCATCCCTTTGTGCTGATGTGGGCAGAGAGTGCACACAGGAGCCCCAGCTCACCCTGGGCAGCGTATCTGCAGGAGCCATCCTCCACCAGGACGTTGTAGAAGGGCTGGTGGGGGCCGTGGGGGAGGCTGTGCACGTTCATGTTCCGGATCCACTCGTGGCCCATCATGCAGGCAGGATCCCAGCCATAAATCACACAGTTGTAGCCATACCTGATTGAAGAAATTGCACACACAAAGGCTGTGGAAACTCCAGAGCCAGCTCTTTTTCCTCAAGATTAACAGAGCACAAACAGGACAGGAACCTCCTGAGAGCTGGCACAAGGAGGAGAGGAACAGGAGGAGAAAAATAATTCAGAAAGACTTTATGTTTGTATTTTGAGGTGGAGGGAAATGACTATGAATGACTGGATAAACAGACAGGAATAAACAGCTGAAGACAAAGGAAAACCAAATGTGAGCAAGAAAAGAGAGTAGGGAAGAGACTGGAAGTCAGCAGCCAGAAGAGGAAGGAAGAAATAAGGAGGGATCAACCACCCTGCTGGGCTGTGCAGCTACTCCTGAGCTCATCACACAAACAACCCCAATACTGAGAACAAAGCCATCACTATTTACAGAATATTATGGGATTAACTGAGGTGTTGGACCTGTCACTGATGATGCCCCTCAAATATGCTCTGGATGTCTTGGTGAGTCAGAAGAGTGCCAAAGCAACCCAGTGCTGGCCTGGCTCTCTGGCAGAGCAGTGCAGGCAGGATCAGGGAATGAGAGCACAGGGAGACATCCACAAACTGTCCTGAGAATATCGGAATCGATTTTAAAGTTGACTCTGTTGCACAGTCCCTCATTAAGTGCTTGCTGCTGTTTCCTGGACAGCTCTGTGCTGTGGGGATGTTACCTGTGTGAGAGAGGATGGCTCAGGCAAGTCAGGCTCTCTGCAGTGCAAACATTTGTTCTCTCCAGGCACTCAAAGCTGCCCCCATTTTTCCACATGGGACAGACCCATGTGCCCGGCATTTCCCACTCCACCTTGGCACTAAACCACGTCTCACTGCTGTCAGCTCAAACCCTTCTGCTCTGCTGCCTGTGGGGAAGGCTCCCAGCTCACCTCTTGTGTTTCATGATGAGCCCAATGGAGAAGCAAACCTCCTTGTGCTTCTCATCCGAGCGCTGCTTGACCTCGGGGCCCAGCTCCTCCTTGCGCCGCTCGATGTGCTCCAGGGTGTGCTGCACCAGGTACCCCACAGCCCCGTGCTGGGATGGGTCCAGGGCCTGGATGTGCTGCAGGATGTCCAGGACCTTCCAAACCACAGCAAAAACACGTTCAGGACACGTCCCTGCAGCAGCACAGCTTAGGAACACGTACAGATATATTGCATGTGAAGTGCCCTGAGATCTGCCACAACATCTTCCACATGGTTCTCTGCTACAGCTTCATGTTCAGCCTGCACACAGCCTGTCTTTATTCCTTATCTCTTTGTACAGCTCCCAAGGAAAGGCACTGGAGAGCACAGCAGCTCCTTAAAACTCAGCCCCACGAGTGCATCATGTCCTGTTTAGTGCCCACAGAGCATCTCTCAAGGTCTCTGGTCATGAGAATGCAGTTCCCAGTGTTCCAAAATGCTGCTGGGAAGTGACTCCAGGTGACTTCTGCTGCTCTTGAGAACCAATGTTTTAACTTAAAAGAGCTTCTCAGCATGTCTGCAAGGAGCAAAGTAGGGCAGCACAGGAGGAAATGGAAATAACCTCCATGATGCTCTCCCATGGAAAAGGGAACAAGCCAGAAAAAGGTGCTTGTCTCAGGATGACTAAAGAACACAAAGCAGCAAGGTCTGCAGATCCAGAATTCCAACCTCCCAACAGCCTCTGGCACAACATCACAGCATCTGCTGCTGAGTTTGTCAGAGGCAGGCAAAGCAAATCTTAATTTTTTGGTAAAAGCAAGGAAAAAAACCCCAACCTGTTGTGTAAATGTATCTGTCTCAATATCAAATACTTCAGCTCCCAAAATCTGCCACACTTTGGCACCTGGCAAAAGGATTGTCTCCTTGAGCATAGGTTTGGTCATTAAGTTCAGAGCAGCAGCAGAAGAGGAATGGAAATCTCAGGCTGTTCAGCATGAACAGCAGCCAAAACCCGAGGAAAATCAATTTAAATAAAGGACAGGTGAGTAATTCACGAGAAGAAGCATAGCTCAGGCTTCTTGGCCACTTTAATTCCATTAAGAATTAAGAAGGATGTGAAAATCCTGAAAAATCCTAAAGGGAAGGAAGTAACCACAGCTGTCAGAGATTCTTGGGCATTTTATTTACTGTTAGCTACAAATGTTTAGGGCAACATTATGTGTAGCCCTGCAGGACTTTTTAGATTTCCTACCCATCCATAAATCTGGCAGGGCCTGTCAGAGCTGGTACATTGTGTCCTGTCAGACACAGCATTCTCTCTGATTAGCTGCAACCCTGCCTGACAGCCCGGAACGACTGGATGCGATCCTGGAAAATCCAAATTTGCTCATTTCCACTGCATCTGCTGCAGAGAACTCAGTAAAACTCAGCCCTGGAGTTGGTTTATATGTTCTGAGGGGCTGCAAATCCAAGTCTGGTGCTCTCCAAACATGTCCCTGAGTGCCAGAAGGGGCAGGAAGATCTTTCAGAGTTCCCTATTTATGTCCTGTTGCCATTTCAGCTCAGTGAGTCCCTCCCACACACAATTTTTTGGTGTTGGTTTTTCTGTGCTGACCCTAAAATTTGCTGCCATAAGAAAGGGAGGCCAAGCTCAGCACAGTTTGGTGTTCCCAGGGAAGGAGGCAGCTTCTCCAGCCACCCTGTTCCAGTTGATTTGGTGGGAAGAGCTTAGCTTCCTGCTCAGCTGTCCAGCCAATATTCCTGTCCACTTCCCAAACCTGACAAGTGGAACTGGCACAGTCTCCACTGAACCAGCACAGGGAATTTTGAGCAGGAAAAGTCTCTGTGCTGCAGTGACACACTAAAAGACCAGACTTTTTTGAGTTACAGGCTCTTCCCTGTGCCTTCAGTGAAAAGTGAAAAAAATTCAGTGAAAGCCTGGGATGATCCAGACAACCTGTAAATCTCAGCACCATCTTTCCCACACTCCCAAGATAACAGGACTGGAGTTGCTACCCTGAAGGAAAAGGAATTCCAAGGACAGGAATATCAAGCTGCTTTTTCACAAGAGCCATGGATTGTGTGGCCAAGGTTGGGAGCACAGCTTTGGGTTTATTTATAAAAGATAACTTCTTGAAGTTTTCTGATAAGGTAATTGCTCCTTTTCCAGGAGCTCAGCAGGAGTTTTACCACAGAGCAAACAGGATAACTCACAGTCCACAGTCTTGGTTGCAAGACAAGCTGTAAATTATAAATTATGACTCAAGGCTGCTTCCAAATCTTCCCTGGGACAAGCATCCACTCTTCCTGCTTCAAATTGATTCCCTGCAATGTGAGAACTCTTCCAGCTGCATTCATTAGAGAAACAACTCGTGGCAGAGTGTAATGCAGGCTGACATAGCCCAAAAATCAATAACCCAGTGTTAACAGTGCTCAGCCTTCCCCAGAACATTCCCCTGCGTACCCAGGTACCTTTTCTGGCCAGATTCCCAGGTGGAAGTATAACCTGGCCTGGAGCATGAGGTGCTGCACATTGTCTGGGTACATGGCCAGGTACAGGTCCAAGGAGTCTCTCAGGAGCTGGTAGGACTGGTCAGTGCTCTCTCTGCCAGCAGAAAGGAAACTCAGCTGGGAGGCTCTGCAACCCTGTCCCCAGAGCTCCCAGGGACAGGGGGAGTCCCCCAAAGGATGCTGCAGGTACAGCAAGCTCACAGCAGTGACTGCAGCACGGATTGTCACTCACCACATCAGCCTGACACAAGGAAAAGCACTCCACACCTGATCACTGAGCTCTGCCCTCCCACCCACTGCTCTTCTCCTTGGTCAGATAACCCCACACAGAGAATTCACTCTCCAAGCCATTTCCTTTAGCTCCTCTGCCACCTAAAACAATCTTTCCACTCCTGTGAGCCTGTCTATGGCTGCTCAGGAAAGAGATTATCAGCAGGATTTGAAAACAAAACTTAATGTTCTACACACCAACAGTATCTCTGAAAACACTCATTTGAACACTGGGGTTGTGCCTACCGAGACAGAAAAGGCTCTGCTCTTAAGGTGGACAATCCCTATGAGCTCTTAACAAAGAAAAAAAAAATCTTGTCTATTTTCTTGAGAGGAACTAGTTTCACTAAATATTTTTGTTTCCCCTCAGATGCAGGTGATTGAATAGACTGAAAGCACCCACCCAATGCCTTGTGACACACAGAATTTTCAGGATCTGATGAGGTGAGTGACACCTTTTGGAAGCAGCAATACTGGATATACAGATAATGCACCCTGGGTCCTTTTTTTCCAGGGTATGGATCCTCAGCTCACCTCTTGCCCAGGTTGAGGAGATTCCCCACCATGCGCTGCAGGACCTCCTTGGAGGTCACCACCCCATAGAACTCCTCTGTCACGTGGTGCCCGATCAGGTACTCGCACTCCTTCACTGTCAGCTGCTTCCCCTTCCCAAAGGCATCGATGTAGGTGTAGTCAAAAATATCTGTGCTTCTGGAGAGGCAACAAAGAGACCAACCTGTCAGCAGGGTCTCGTGGTAAAGCAGGATTTGCTGTTTCTGTTCTTCCCTCAGCACTTCCAACCCGTGTCCTTCATTCCTCGGCTCTCTCCTAAACAGAGATTACCTGGTACCTTCTCTCTTTTCCATAATTCCCACATCACCTCATGGGTATTATTATTTCAGAAAATTTGTTTATTATTCAGCAGCAGCAGCAGAGCTGAGTTCTAGGAAAACTTTCCTGAAGATCTGATTTTTCCCTCTGTGTAAGTTCTAATTCCAGATGGACAATAATTAAACATTCTCCTCTAGCTCTAGAGCAGGAAATCTGTTACCATTCAGCAGCAGAACTGAGTTCTAGGAAAACTTTCCTGAAGATCTGATCTTTCCCTCTGTACAGGCAGATGGAACATAATCAACACTCTCACACAGGAGTGAAGCTGTAAATGTTTTCTGTTTTTTGTGACTGTGGGCACAATTTCAGAGCTCAGCAGGTCACTCACCCTTCTTTCCCTTGACACCATCGCAGTAGGAAATGGCTGGGAAAATTGACAGGCTCCAGTTTGACTCCCAGCTGCCTGGCAATTGTTAAATAAAGCACAGACAAACTGATGGGAATTCCTGTCCTGCGGATCAAAACCTGCGGGAGAAAAACGTGACAAAAACACAGGCGGGATTTAAGAAAAACAAATTTCAAGGGTTTCAATTTCCCAACTGAAAATACAACTTGACAGAATATGCACTGAAGGACGACATATTTATTTAAGAATTGCTCTTATTTATTTAAGAGTTGCTCTTCACAGAGAATTATTTGTCAGGCTACATTCAGACAAATAAAGTGGCTCAAGCCTTGCAGCCTCCCAGTTTTTGCCTAACACATACACACACACATACCTGGTGAATGTAGGAATTCAGGGAGTTGTAGTAATCCAGCTCGTTCCCTTTGTATTTCAGCTGCTCATACAGGACACAGTTCATGGCATCAAGCACCTGCCTCTGAAGTTCCACCTCTGGAACGAGAACCTCTCCTGGAAACACATGCAGTGAAACAAAGACTGAGAAAACAACAGCACTCAACCTTTATACAATGAAATCTTCACATGGGCAGGCTCAGTCTCTCCTTGAAAGCCAGAAATTATTCAGTGTTTATAAAACCAAGGAGCAAGATGCTGCCTGACCTTTGGAGATGATAAACATGCACCTTTCTGCTGATGATTTTCTGAGACTGGCAAGAAAGAGGTTGTTTCCCAGTCCCACAGCTCAGCTATAGATAACAGGATTAAGAGGATTTCAAGGACAAATGGGAAAAAGTAGAATTCCCCTTCCAATTCTTTTAGCATCAGGACTGAACCCTGGGCTATTGAACAGCTGTTTCTTGAATGATGGCTTAACTAAATGTCAGAATTGTGTTTGCCAGGGGATAAAAACAACAGCTCTTTAAGCTGCCACAACTCCACAGCTGTTCCAGCTGTGCAGAGGTGCAGGAAGGCTCTGCAGGAAAGCACATTTCTGTACAGTACCTGCCTTGGCAGCCAAGCTGGGGTGCCTGGGGTTCTTGGTCCACAGCACTTTGCGCACTTTGTCCGTGATATCGTCCACCTGAGCCTGGACACTCTTCAGGCAGATGTCTGACAGGGGGTTACAGTACTGATCAATCAACACAGCACCTGCAAAAAACAAACTACATAAGAAACAGGACTTCAGTTTTTTCTTTGCTTGGTTTTGCCTGCTCTACATTCCAGGCATGCAGCGGGCCTGGTTGCAGCAGAACAGCAGAGCTCTGTGTGTGAAACCTGCAGTCATCTACTGGGTTTGTCACACAAACTGCAGAGAATGAGCTGACATGAGAGATTACCAGCTGAATTCAGTATTCCCCTCCCCACCAGGCTGGAAGGTATCTGTGCCTTGAGCAGGAATGCTGCTGGATCAGGCTTGACCAGCTCTGTGCTCACACTGCAGCCCCTGGCACCTTCCCAACGTACAGAGATTTTTATTCAGAGCCTGAAACAATCCCAGCTTCACCCAAAGTGCCTCAGTTCTGATCCTTTCCTGCCACATCCTCCAGATCATCATTATTCATCATTTCCTTGTCTGCTACATTCATCTTTGTCTTCCACACCTGCTCTCCATCTTCCTAACACGACACAGAACACAACAGACTTTCCTGTTGCTCCTGCCCAAGCCTCTGCAGGAAAACACTTTTCTTTTCAGAGAACCTTCTCCCTGGCACCACTGCTCTTTCCAAAGCCTCCTCCTGTTCAATCTTTACAATCAGCTGTAAGGATCTTGCATGGACCATACCTGTTCCAGCCTCCTACATGGCTTTGCCAGCATGTCCATGAATCAAGAATTCAGGAGGGCCCTGTGTCTCCTTTTTGTCCTCCCCAAGTGTTCCCTGTGCTGACCAGGTGAAAATTCCCAAAAAACTTCCTGCTGGTGCTCCAAAGGCACCTTCATGGCAGACAAATCACACATATTTGTGACCCACACGACTAAGTCTCATAATTAATTTGATTTTTTCTAGGAAAGGCCACTTTCTGCTTTCCCTTCTTGCCCTAACAGCCCCTTCTCCAAAGTCTATTGCATTACCAAGAACCAGCTTTGGTGTTACAGCCTCTTTTGTCCTCTTTCAGGGATATTTTGGAATGTGTACCAAGAGGAAGGGCCTCTTCTACAGCCCCTGGCAGCTTCTGAGCCACTCAGAAGACAGAAGGAGAATAATCCACCAGACTGAGGACATGAAGAGCAGAAGAAGCAGAAGAAAGAGGTTTTTTTCTTTCTTAGCAGGTGTAAGTGCCCTCCCACCACGTGACTGCACTTGGATTTGTTTCCCAGCAAAGTCCAGCACTCAGCTCAGGCTACAACAATTCCCTCTGCTTGCTCCCTGCCCCTATCTGAGGAGTTCCTGGGAAAGAAGAAAGCAAGGAGCTGACTGGGAAGCAGCTCAGCTGAGTGCAGCCCTGGGGCCACAGCAGCAATGTCAGTAATTAGGATATTGAGCTATGGCTCATTTTCTCAGCACCCTGATCAAGATTTTACCATTTCCTGCCTCCAGCCCAGCTGTCCAGGGGTGATTCTCGAAGCACTGACAGCACTTGATGTCATCCTGACATTTTCACTCAACGCTGCTGCGGGATGGGAAGGATTCCAGGCACATCCCAAATCCAACCTGAATTCTGAGTTATTAGCCAAGGGCTGCTGGAATCTCAGCAAGGCAGGCTCCTTGCAAGTCCCAGCATGATGGAGAGCTGGCATCAGGTGCTCCAGCTGGGCTTTGTGCCAAGGACTCACCCTCCAGAAAGGACTGCCGCTCCGTGGGGCGCTGCAGGTACTCCTTCAGGTTCTTCAAGATGTTCTGCTGCCGTAGGAAATAGAGAATTTTCTTTGCATAGTACTTCCAGGTGAGACCTTTCCTGCACAGTTAAACACAAGAAGAAGCATTTCCCTAAAGAGGAATTTGGAGGGTGAACAGTTGGTTTAAGTTTTCCAGTGAGTACATGTTTACAGTTTAGATTATTGTTTGGCTCAACAAGCACTGTCACTGAAAGTCAACCCAAAAGGGGAATGTTGAGAGGAATTTATCATAAAAAGGCACACAACTTGCAAAACATTGCTCCTATCATCTCCAATTTTCATCATCTCCCACCACTGATAGATCACTTTGAAAAGACACATTATCATGGGAAACAACACAGATCCTAATTAAAGTTGCTCAGGAATATCTGATTAAAACCCTATACTTTATTCATAAAACATTACTCTCTGTCTGACTGCAGCTCTCCAGAGCCACTCCTAAAGCATCCTCTCAGCATTAAAAATAGATTAATGAGGGACATGAACGTGAGTCCAATAGCATTCAGAAGAAAAACAAAATTCCCCAGAGGAAAACCAACTCTGTAGCTCTGAAAAGGCAGGAGGAGTTCAACAGTTGTTCTGTAGATGACACAATTCCAAAACTTTTTACAGTAAAACTCCATCACTTTCTAAAGCCTCTCCATCCTCCTGGACAGCAGGGCAATCAAATCTCATAATATTTTATCTTCTCCCAATAAACTGGGATCCTCAATAGGGACAACTGCTTTATTGGGATATCTTCCAGGGAAATGATTTAGCCTAATGCTCCTGAATGGCAATGACTACAGCTTAATCCTAATTACAGTGTGTAATTAACATCAATTCTGCTTTATGGGGAGGCATTTGGCCAGTGCAAAGCCTCAAAAGCTTTTTAACCAGTTGTCAAATGAGAGATGCTCAGGCCCAGCTCAAATAGAGAAGGCAATAAAATGGATGGGAAAAGGCAAAAATGAGATGATTGCCATTGCAGTTGGGTTTTTTCAAGCTCTATTAACAGTCCCTCTAATCAAGGCTATTAGGCCCCATTAAGGACATTTATCACAGTTTTGTATCACACCAAACCCAGCCTGGGTAGGTGGTACCAGCAGAAAAGCCTTCAAACAAAGCAAATAAAACCTTCAAATAAACCTTCAAATACTCATCTTGCCCAGTGCTAATCAAGGTGAGGAGATTATTCAGGCAGATAAAAACCAGGAGATTTATTTACCACCTGTCTGAATAATTTACAGAACTGCACATTTTGCAGTGGCTGAATTCAACTCAGTTGTTTTTCTGGGGAGAAAAATTGGACCAACCTACTCCAGCTCAGAAAAGGAAAGAAAAAGCTGGAATTTCACAGTGCAGGGATTCATGGTGGCGATCCTGAAGGATTCCTGCTCCCCTCTGCTGCTCTGGCCTAATCCTGCAAATCAGTTCAGCAAACTGACCCAGGCTTAAATCAAAAAGGAACAAGAGGGTGGGAACTGCTGAGGCAGAGATGAGGGTGCATGGGATATGTCCCGAGAGATGCCAAGGAAATAAACAACAAAAAGCAACACAGAGCCAGAGGATCTTCTTGTGGGACAAGGTTTCCATGGTTTCCTCTGGACACACTCAATTTGTTCTGAAGTCAGGCCTTAGCAAGTCTGGGGGGTGTTGTTTAATGAGTGATCAAGGGCAGAAGCTGAGGTCAGGCATTAACCAGGGTATTTTTCCCCTTGGACTGGTGAAAGAGGGAAATCCCAGCCCTTTCTCAGCCCTCTCTTACCTTCCTTCCATGTTGAGGATACACATCAGCTCATCCTCAAAGAAATGGCTGGGGCAGCCCAGGGTCTCAATGTCACTGAACCCATCACAGGGGACCTGCCAAAGCAGACAAGGAGTTATGCACAGCACAACAGATCCTCCCACAACTTCAGAAAACGGGACAAAAATCTATCCTACTTCTTTAAATTTATGAAAGATCTCAAAAATGTCCTGCTCCCTGTATACTCAGTCTGTACTCATGGATTTATTATTCCACAGAGAATCCCAGGAACATCCTACAGCAATTCCAGCCAAATTCTACAGCATTTAGGGCTGTGATGCTGAGTTCAGGACCAGCAGAATCACATTTATGCACAAGTTGAAAGTCATTTTAAGGTGGAATCGACTTCTGCTTGTGCTTGACTGATCCTCTCCACACAACCCCTGTGCAGGAGATTAATCCTGGGTGAAGGAATGAACAGGCAGGAGCCTTTATTTTTTGCAATAACCACTTCTGCATCTAAATTCAGAACAGCTATTTTCTTCCAGAATTCAGAATTACTTTTAAAACTTTGGCTGAACTGTTAAAAAGAAAAAAAAAGAACAACTGGCTTTCAAGCTTTTCACCATAGGGTATGGGCTCATCTCTGGGTTGGTTGAAAGCCTTTTCCTCTCAGTTCTGAGCAGGGAATCAGGCTGCAGATTCTGGCCCCACAGGAGATGGTTCTCATCACGAGGCCTTTGGGTACTGCTTAATGCTCTCTCCATGGTTTTTACATACATGATTAAAACAGGAGCAATCTTCTCCCAGTTAATGCTCTGACAATTCTCCATGGACAAGTGCCTGGCTGCTGCAGAACAGAGCAGCCAGGAGACACCAAACACCCACCTGGCCCTGCTGCCTTCCTTTTGCACAGCAGCCATAAAAGAGGGGCTGTTCAGTGGCTCTTGTGTGGAATTTTGGATCCAGCCAAAGTTACAGGCAGCTTTTGTGCTTTATTCACAGGATTCCAGGCTGGCCCAGCTGTGCAGCTTGCCAAAACCCACAGCCACCTACTAAGCAAACAGCCCAGCAACTCCTGTTTCATGTGCCCGTCAGTGTGAGACATCACATTTCCACCTTTTCCCCACTGAACACAGAAGCACCTCAGGGTCATGGCTGGCTGGGGAACTTCAAAAACAGCACTTGGCAACTGAGTGGCCCTGTTGTGCCTTGATCCTGCACTCAAAGGGCTTGTGAGAGCTCTCAGAACTCGTCCTTGCACAAGGGACTGCAGTTCAGAAAGAGCAGTTGTGCTCTGTGTCAACAAACTCTGTGGCCTTCAGAACTCCCAGAGCCAGGGCTGAACTCCCAGCAAAAAGCAAAGAGCTTTTAGGGCTGAATGCAATCCCAGAGCCTGCTGCACTCCACACACCTCTGGATTTGGAACTCTCTCCCCTTTTGGCTGTGTTTCAGCTTTTTGCACACTAAGGCAATACAAAATCTCTGACTGCACAGTTGAGGGGATGTGGAGAGAGGGGCAAGGGAAACTAATAAGAGGTACTGATCACAATCAGGGAAGGTGAATCTTTGAATTATTATGGAATCATGGAATATCCTGAGGTACCAGAAGGATCATCCAGTCTGACCCCTGGCCCTGCACAAACATCCCAAAATCCCACAACATCCCTGGCAGCGCTGCCCAAAGGCTCATGGAGCTGTGCCCATTCCATGGGGAGTCTGGGCAGTGCCCAGCACCCTCTGGGGGAAGAAGAACCTTTTCCTAATATAAATAATAATAAAGACTAAATAAATACATTTTTTAAAAGCCAAAACTCCCCTAAGAAATAAACATCTTTTGAATGGTTTAATAATTTTTAAAGCAGAATACACCCTGGTGATGTGAATGCTCAGGCAGTGTTGAGGAAAGAGCCTCAAGCTGCTCCTGGGGAGGTTTAGGTTGGATATCAGGAAAAACTGATTTATTGAAAGGGTTGCCAAGCATCAGAACAAGCTGCTTAGGGAATCACCATCCTCTGAAGGGCTCAGAAAATGTCAAGATGTGGTGCTTAGGGACAGTTCAGGGGCTGGACTTGATCTTGGGAGGCCTTTTCCAACCTCAATGACTCAATTAATGACTTTATTAATGATTCCATTAGACAAGTGGCCAGGCTGCTGCACACACACACATACACACACCCCCCAAGAGAGGAGGACTCACGTGTTCTGAGAAGAACCTTTTGGAGAAGGAAGCCACAATCCTCTGCGCCTCCAGCCCCGCGTTGTGCCGCGCCTTGTACTCCTCCAGCCAGCTGACACCGTCACTGTGGCTGTAGTACTTCAGCAGGGACGGCCACCTGCACAGACAGACACACAGACCAACAGCACCGTGAGTATTTCACACCCCTGAGAACCTCCACAATGAGCTGAGGAGCTGAGACAGCACCCAGGCACTGCCCAGCTTTCAGCTGTATTCAATCACCTCAGACATCAAAGCACGGCTCCCTGGTTGCAGCTGTGCGTTCATGATTATTTAAAAGCTCTCCTGAAAAACCTTTCAGAGGCTCCCACTCCAGGATTGCAATACCTAAACATCCTAAATGCTTCAGTTTCATAATTAAAAGAGTTTACCACAAAGAGGTGTCACGTGGAAGCCAACGTGGCACTGAACAGAAGGGGAATTCTTTGTCCTGTGCTCTTCCTACCACCTCGGGGAGCTCATTAAAAGGCTGCACCAAACACAGCTCCCTCCACTGCCCTTGCTGGTGGCAACATCTACAGCAGGAAAACACAATCCTGGAGTCAAATTGTGACAGCTAAACGCTTCTGCAGTTTGGTTTGGAGACAAGAAATAATTGTTGGAAGAAAAAAACCCAAAACCTCCCAGGTTTCTTGTAAAAAACCCCCTTTTTACTGATATCACTGAGATATTTCACAGCTTACTCAGAATTTCTAGGTTCAGCTCAAAATCCAACTTCAGGGCATGCTTTGGGGGCTGTTAGCAGCACCTTTTTGAATAAAGTGGGTGTGTGGTGCCACAACACAGCTTTGTGCCATAAAATATGTGCCAGCACTGCAATTCCTGCTGCTGGGAAGACACCAGGATCACTTGTGTGAGAAACAAGAACAAGAATCAGCACAGATGGAAATATTTTGAGAAGAAATCTGAGAGCAAGGGGGTTCTTTTCATTTGGTGATTGATTACAATTTTGAAATGCTATTAATTATTACTGGTTTATACCAAACATTTTCCTTCAGCTCCATGGGCTGTCTTAGGTTCTTTTCAGGTTATATAAATATATTTATACATTTAATTTGCCAAATCCTGAAATCACTCCTCCTGTATAATAATCATTACCAGTGTCCAAAGCACACTTGGAAGATATTTCACTGCTGGTTAATAATAAAACTCCCCTGCAATTTCCTTCACAAAATAAAGTCAAATAACCTCATATTACACAACAACCTCCTTTCTGATGAATCCCTGGCCCTTCAGTCACTGTTGAAATGCAGCCACCTCCCAATAACCATCACAGGCCTTTATTTTGGGATGAGAAAGGAGGATCTCATGGGTTGGAAGGACAGTGGGAATTTTAGGAAGATGAAAGTGCCATTGCTCACAATGGAATCCAGCCAGGATGGCAAGGTCAGGGTGAAACCTCCTGCCAAAAATTCCATTATCAAGGAGAGAGGAGGAGGGCAGCGTGTGCCAATCACCCACCACATCCCATTCCAGCTGCTGGATCCCAACCAGGGTGAAACCTGCAGGAATTGCAGCCACTGAACTGGTGAAAGTCAATCCCAGAGCCATGCCTTGGTGGAGTGGGGAAGCTGGAATTGTTCAGCAGCCTTTTTTCCTCCCTGTGAAAAGGGAACAATCCCCACATTTGGGCTGTGCCGAATTTCAGGAGCCAGCTGGCAGCCAGAGAAAGCAATTCTGCTGCTTTCCCTGTGCCAAAAGCAGGTGAGAGATGAGCAGGTGCTACCTGGGACAGCCTTGGGGATGAGGGGAGGACTGCTGCAACCAGCACAGCATCACCAATCCCACAGCCACCCTTCATCCCCAGCCAGAACATGAACAGTGTCACTGAGTACAGCAGCAAAACCCCAGCCCGAGGATCTGGGTATCCGTGAGAACAGCTCTCCCCAAACCCTCATCAATGAACACCTCTCTGCTGTCCAGCACCAGTCCTGAGATGGTTCTTGGGTGCTGTTTTGGAAGTTCCTGGAGGGCTCAGGGTGCCAATCCACAACCCCAGAGCACGGCTCCACTGCCAGAGCCCGGGCTGGGCCTGGGAATGCAGAGGATCCGCGTGCCCCGCTGTGGAAAGGGCCACAAGACTGATCCCCGGCCAAGGGGGATCCCGTGCGAGCAGCAGGCTCAGCCTGGTCCCTGCCCATGGATTTGGGAGCGGAGGCAGCTTTGTAGAAATCCTCGGAGCAGAGCAGGACACCAGCCCGGAGAAGCTGTGGCCGCCCCATCCCTGGAACTGTTCCAGGCCAGGCTGGACAAACCTGCAGCAACCCGGGACAGCGCAAGGTGTCCCTGCCCACGGCACGGGGTGAAAGGCCGGGCTCAGAGCTCCCTTCCCACCCAACGCGCTCCGTGCCCCCAGGGCCGCCCCCGGAGCGCCGCGGGCTCACCCAGCCCTGAGCAGCTCCGGGGAAGGCACCGAGGGACCGGGCGGTGCCGGCGGCACTTCCACCACCCCAGGGACACGCCACCCTCCCAGGCCGGGCCGGCCCGACCATCCCCGGTGCCGCTGAAGCCTGAGGGTGCCCGTTCCCTCCCGTCCCAGCCCGGTGCCCACCTGAGGCGGAAGCGCTCCCGCCACACCTTGCCGCGGGGCTGGCACGCCTCACGCAGCCGGCGGCAGGTGCAGGACACGCGGCCGATGTCGGCGGCGCCCAGCACGTCGCAGCAGAGGATGAGCTCCAGCAGTTCTCCCGGCAGGTCCGTCAGGCTCGTCCCGCCGCCGCTGCCGGGCCCCGCCGGGCCCGCGGCCTCCGCCGCCATCTTGGCTGTTTACCTGCGCTCCGGGGCCGCCGGCGCTTCCGGGGAGGGGCGGCCCGGGGAGCGTCCGCAAAGTGCGGCCACAGCGCCGAGCGCAGAGCGGGCAAGGGAGCGTCTGCAAAGGGCCGGGAAAGGGCAGAGAGCGTCTGACAGGGGACGGGAAAAGGGCAGGGAGCGTCTGACAGGGGACGGGAAAAGGCAGGGAACGTCTGCCAAGGGACGGGAAAGGACAGGGAGCGTCTGCCAGGGGATGGGAGAGGGCAGGGAGCGTCCGACAAGGGACGGGAAAAGGCAGGGAGCGTCTGCCAAGGGACGGGAAAAGGGCAGGGAAAAGGGCAGGGAGCGTCTGCCACGGGACGGGAAAAGGGCAGGGAAAAGGGCAGGGAGCGTCTGCCAGGGGACGGGAAAAGGCAGGAGCCGCCGGTGGGACCGGGACGGGGCACGGCGGGGATCGGTCAGTGTCGGGAACGGGGACAAAAAGGGACCTCGTCACTGTGTGTCACTACTGGGAACGGAGTGCCGAAAAGGGGCGTCACTGATGTGTATCAATATTGGAAATGGAGTGACAAAAAGGGGCCTCAGCGATGTGAACAATACTGGAAATGGAGTGCTAAAAAGGGGCCTCATTGATGTGTATCAGTATTGGAAATAGAATGACAAAAAGGGGCCTCATCAATGTGTATCAATATTGGAAACAGAGTGCCAAAAAGAGGCCTCATCGATGTGTATCAGTATTGGAAACAGTTCCAAAAAGAGGCCTCATTGATGTGATCAATATTGGAAATAGAGTGCCAAAAAGAGGCCTCATCAATGTGTACCAATATCAGAGATGGGGGCCAAAAAGGAGACTCATCATTGTGATCAATATTGGAAACAGAGTGCCATATGTATTCAGTATCAAAAATGGGGTGCAC
>VWYP01028285.1:12069-74634 GCA_013400435.1 Pycnonotus jocosus | reverse complement strand
GTATTCAATATCGAAAATGGGGTGCACGGGGGGGACCTATCAGTGTGTATCAATATCAGAAACAGGGTGACAAAAAGGGGCCTCATGGATGTGTATCAATATTGGAAATGGGGGCTAAAAGGGGACCTCATCAATGTGTATCAGTATGAGAAACGGAGGCCAAAAAGGGGACTCATAGATGTGTATCAATATTGGAAATTGAGTGCCAAAAAGGGGCCTCATCGATGTGTATCAGTATTGGAAATGGGGTGCACTGAAGGATCTATCAATGTGTATTAATATTGGATGGGGGATGCCAAAAAGGGGACCTATCAATGCATATCAATAGCGAAAAGGTGGGACCAAAATGGGATCTATAAATGTGTAACAATTTTGGAAAGAGAGTGTTCAAAGAGGATTTATCAAAATGAGTCAATACTGAAAAGGGGAGGTGGGGGCAAAAAGGAGACTCATCAATTGATCAATATTGGAAATGGGGTGCCAAAAGGGGCCTCATCAATTGATCAATATCAAAAATGGGGTGCACAGGAGGATCTATCAATGTATATTAATATGGGACAGGGGATGCCAAAAAGGGGACCTATCAATGCATATCAGTAGTGAAAAGGGGGGACCAAAAAGAGGCCTCATCAATGCATATCAGTATTGGAAATGGAATGCCAAAAAGAGATCTATAAATGTGTNGGGGCCTCATTGATGTGTATCAATACCAAAAGGGGGTGCACAGAGGGATCTATCAATGTGTATCAATATAGAAAAGGAGGAGCCCAAAGGGGACTTATCAGATGTGTATCAATATCAGAAATGGGGTGATCAAAAGGGGCCTCATCAATGTGTATCAATATCTGAAAGGGGAAGCCCAAAGGGGACCTTATCAGATGTGTATCAATCCCTAAAAGGGGGTGCACAGAGGGAACATATCAGTGTGTAAAAATACCCAAAAGAAGGTACCAAAGGGAGGCTTATCAATGTGTATCAATACCTGAAGGGGTGCACAGAGGGCACCTCGTGAGTGTGTATCAGCACCTCAGAGGGGCTGCACAGAGGAGACCTCAGCAATAGGTAGAAATATTAATAATAATTAATTAATTAATAATAAAATGGATCAATGTGTATCGATATCCAAAGGGAGCACCCTGTGCCAATTCCTCCCAGGGAAAAATTCCTTCCCACTATCCCACCTGACCCTGCCCTCTGGCATTGGGAAGCCGTTCCCTGCCCATGTAAAAAATCACTCGACCTCTTTTTAAATAAATCCTTCAAATACTGGAAGGATCCCCTTTACATGGGAAAAAAAAAGTAAAAAATCTTTTTCCCATGGAAAAAGCCGTGTCCATATTTCTGGCTGCTTCCTGCCATTCCCAGGCCTCTCAGCTCCAGCCTGGGCTGCTTCTGCTGCGTTCCCAAGGCTCCAAAACTCTCCCTGGACTGCGCACAGCCAGCTGGGCTGTGACATTTCCCCCGAGGACAGGGGGGGATAAATGACGGGATCCGTGGAATGCTGTGACTCACAGGGCAGCGTCTGTGTCTGGCAGGTGAGCAGGTTCTGCCGATTGTCACTGCTATTCCTGGCAGCCCGGCATTACAGGTGGCAGAGCAGAGCGGGGCCAAGGCATCGGCAGAGACCTCGGGCAGCCTCCTGGTGTTATAAACCCAGAGAGGAGAGAAAGAACTGCCAGGTTTTAGTTCGCTTTTTTTTTTTTTTTTATTTTATTTTGACCGTAATGCAAACAGGCATAAGTATTCCATAAAATCAGAAGATTGGGACTATACAGAGAGAGGTGCATGCTTCAGAACAACGTGGATATCTTGCAAACAGAGCCAGAGTCGGTCTGAGAGAGGGGCCGGAGCACGGGGGGGCGAATGGCAGAGATTTTAGCAGCATTGAGAGCTCAGAGGTAGGGGAAGAACCACGCTTCTGGCTGCTTAAAGCACTGGCAGGATCACACACGGCTCGGGCTCACCCCACCCCTGCACCCTCGGCACAAACCTGCCCTGGGATCACACAGAAAACAGCTGCAAAAGGAGCTCCCCCTGCTCCACACACACACCCCCGTGGGATGGGATGCAAAGTGAGAGTGCCAGGCTCAAATCTTGGCATCGTTTCCTCGAGCGAATGAAGGCACAGCGACATGAGAGGGGCGAGGAGCAGGGAGCCCCACCCAGCCCAGCAGGATTTACCCACAGCTGAAGGTTTTACAGCGGAATTCCCTGCCCCAAAGCTGCCAGCTTTCCCAGCCCAGTGCCCGTCCTCATCGTGGCACCGCTGCCCGTCAGGAAAAGGCCACCGGAAAATTAAAAGACTCCAACTCAACCTTTGAGTCTGAGGCTAAAGGTGCCCGGGGGAGCCCAGGGGATAAATCCCTGCTCCTATTACAGAAATTAATTGGCACTGAATATCAAACTCCCCGGGCAGCTGGCAGGAGTGGTGTTTTTAACTCTGTGCAATCTGCAGAGCGATGAGTCCCGGCTGAAAGCCATCCTGCTCTGCCTGGGGAACTGTGTGTGCACTCTGGAAAAGCTGCAGACTGCTCACAAAGCACACACAGCCCGGGGTTGTTAAAGGCAATTCGAGGCAGCAGAGCATGGGAGTTCAACCTTGGCAGTTGTGGGGATTTGCCTGTATCACGGGATTTTAGCAAAGCAGGGATTTTGCACTGAATCTCACTTGCAGGGAGATTCTCCAACCCCATCTCCTGTTCCTGGGCATCCTCTGGGCTACTGGGAAGTGGCTTTTGTTAAGACAGGATTCCATGCTATGATCACACGGAGAGGAGAACAAAAAAGCAGGCTCAGAAGCAAGGAGCATTAATCTCTCAGTTAATTAAGGCTGTTTTGTTGCCCTTGATAAATTTTAAAAACCTCCGCTAGCAGTTATTGTAGGAACAAAAAGTTTGATTTAATCCGAATTTGATACACTGGCTGGCTGCTCTCTGTTTGCTTTCCCCACCCCAAAGCCAACACACGGAAACAAAGCAACAAAAAGAAGCCCTGAATTAGTTCCTCTCTTAGATCAACTTTTCAGTATTCAGCCTTTCAATTTTCCAGGTATTAAGGATGCCCCTGGAAGGAAAATGCTCTGCCTGGTGTTTTTCACTCACAGATTTCTGCAGCAGCCCTGCAGAGAGATGGGCAGGGGCTGCCCTGCATCCCAGTGCTGCATTCCTGCTCTTCCACAGCTCCAGGACAGCTCTGAAAGCTTTGGGTACAAGAGTCTTGCCCAATTCCTCACCACAGGAATGAGAAGTGGCTGCAAAACTTTAGCCTGCAGGCTCCTGACAAACCAGGAATTCTGGGGGCCAGGCTCATAGGTTTGATTTGCTCACTTTGAGGCACTTCCTCCCTCCTCCCTCCCCAAAATCTGGCCAGGTGGGACCTGGATGAGTAAGGCAGGAGAGCAGCAGCCCTGGCAGTGAGGTGCTGCCACTGCTCAGCTCTGAGCTCACAACCTGCTGGGCTTTTATTCCTGTGATTCCAGGGCTCTCATTCCCATCACAGCCAAACATCTGCAGGGGTGGAGGCCAGGAATTGCCAGTCTGCTTCGTTTTCCCAGCAGGAAAAAAAAAGTTGGATCTGCAATGCTTGGATAGCCCACGAGTTTCCCTGTGCTGAACCAAGCTGATTTGGACCTCTCCTAAATTCCACCTCTGGAACCAAGTGCTTTAAAGCAGCAGCTTCCTCCCTGTCCCCTGGCTCCCTGCTGAGCACACAGAGCCACATGGGAGAAGCTGGAGCTGGGATCCTCCTGGGAAAGGGGAGATTTCCCAGGGATTGCTGGAGCCATGCATTGCAGGCACGTGCAAGAGCGGATCAACACACGCAAAAATATTCTGAATTTGCTGCTGCTGCTGCTGTGCAAGCTGCCAAAATCCCCAGTGCCACTGAAGCCAGCAGGTGTGGAAGGCATTTAGGATCCTGGGGGGACTTGGATTCCAGACTCATTTTATCCAAGTTCAGGATTGCAGGTTTTCAAGAGCAGTGGCCAAATTTTGCTCTCCCTGCAACAGCAGAAGGAGTTATTATAACAAACACGGAGTTACAGCAAAGTTGAATGGTCCTGAAAATGTGTCTCCATCTGTTCTGTGAAGGGACCGTGCTCCCCTCTGGAGCTATCAATGCAATTGCAGAGTTATCAGAGCAATTCTGAACCTGAGAACTAGTCCCCAGTGAAAGCAGGAACAGAATTTAGTTTGGAGCATAAAATTATCCTTCAAAAAAAAAAAAAAGGTGGGAGCCCTCAGAGGGCAATGGAATGGCTTCAGTGGTCAGAAGTCAGGAGGCAGCAGCTTTGGCTTGGGCTTGGTGCAAGTCCATGAGGCTTCGAGCACAGCCAGGACCTCTCCCCCCACAGTTTAATCAGAACGGGGTCTCCAGGGTGGGAGAGTTCACAGCCCCAGTTTGCACCCACACTGTGACCTCTCCCCACCTCCACCCCCCTGTGGATCCCCACCCTGGGGAGATGGGGCTGAGCAGGGCTGAGCTCGCTCCCAGTTATCCCAGGGGGAATTTCCCCACCCCAGGGAAAAGGAGCCCGAGGGCAGGAGCAGGAGCTCCCTTCCCAGCACAAGGCACTGTGAGCCCGTGCCCATCCCAGCCCCTGCACCCCCGGTGGGCAGGCAGGGCTGGGGAAGGGGCGAGGGAGGGAGGGCAGCAGCCAGGATGGGTGAGAGGAATCCCACACTGACAGGAGAGGGGCAGCCACAGGCTGGGCACGGGCTCAGTGCCCTGTCTGCTCCCAGGTGCTCCCCTCCAGGTTCCTGGCCCAGGACACACCTGCAGGGCTGCAGGCCATGCACAGATCCCCGTGCTCAGGGTGGGAGCAGAGTCCCTGCTCCCCTCTGGGGACACACAGGGGACACAGGGAGCGTGGGCAGTCCCGAGCCAGATCCCATTCTCTGGCCACTTTTGGTGTGACTGGCTCAGCTCCTCTCCAGCAACGAGCTCAGGCCAGCACGTGGAGGTGACAGCTCTGTGAGGCCACCACTGGTGGCAGATGTCTCATTGCTTTGCCACTGTCCCATTCCTTTGCCATTGTCCCATTCCTTTGCCATTGTCCCGTTGCTTGGCCATTGTCCCATTCCTTTGCCATTGTCCCGTTGCTTGGCCATTGTCCCATTCCTTTGCCATTGTCCCGTTGCTTGGCCATTGTCCCATTCCTTTGCCATTGTCCCGTTGCTTGGCCATTGTCCCATTCCTTTGCCATTGTCCCATTCCTTTGTCATTGTCCCGTTGCTTTGCCATTGTCCCATTGCTTTGCCATTGTCTCTCACAAACTCCCAGGCCATCCTTCCCAGGAGATGAAACCTTGGAACTCACCAAGAGCACAGCACTGGATGCCCGTGCACCGAATGGTTTTTCCCTGCAGGCGGACACAGCAGGTTGGGAAAACACCCAAACCTTTCCCCCTGGGTTTTCACATCCTTACAATGACTCTCTGTGGACTCTTGAAAGACCCAGGAAGTAAAATCTTTGCCAAAAAAACCCCCATTTTGTAGTGTCTTGAAAATCAAACCTCCCGTCCAGAGAAGAGTCTCTTTAACACCTGGAGAGTGAAAAGGAGCAGAGCTGCTCAATCTTGGGGTGGTGGAGATCCTCAGGAGAGCAGCTGGGACACTGGCCAGGCTGAGTGTCCCCCAGCACAGGACAGGGTGGGCAGCAGGCACCCAGAGGGGACAGATTTGTGACCCGAGTGCCCCAGAGGCACAAGCCCTCTGTGTGTGACCCCTGGAGCAGCTCCAGGGCTGGGGCAGAGCCAGTCTCACTCTGTGTCTGTAGCAGAGATTTTGTGGCTGCACCTGCACGTCAGAAACGCCACAGTGAGACGAGCAGAGGCCAGGCTGCAAGAGCCACGTTTCAGGAATAATAAAGCACATCCACAAGTTTCTCCCCCCTGTTGCTACGGGAGAAAATGAAGCTCGAGGGGAGTGCGAAGCCCCTGCAGGTGGAGGGGATGAAGGGGAGCAGTTCAGACGTCTGAGGCTGACTCAACAGCAAGCAGTGAATCGAAATTCCCGGTGGTGCAGCCGGTGGGGAGCCAGCAGTCCCACCCAGGCTGTGGAGCAGAGGCTGCTCGGAGCCCTGGGGGTCTTTAACTCCATGGACCTTCATGGCAGGGAGGGGATTTCTGCTCCAGGTGCAGGCAAGGAGCCTTCATCCAGCATCTCCCTTCCCCAGGGCTCAGGCACGGTGTTTGCTGAGCTCTGTGTGCCTGCCCAGCCCAGACCCCTCTGCAGACCCCACAGGCAGGGCTGTGCTTCCCTGCTGGGGCTCGGCTGCGAGGGGAGACCGAGGTGGAGAGCTTTGGGATGCACAAAAAGCAGGATAATCCAGCTCAGGCACGGGCTCCAGATGGGAGATGGTACAGCAGAGCAGGCAGGAGCAGGACAGGAGGGAAAAACTTGGCCAGCACCACGGTGTGAGCTGGGAAGAGGACAAAGAGATGTTTCTTTGGGCATCACCTCCTCCTCCTCATCAGGTTCCATCACCCCTTCTTCTAAAGGAGGACAAGAGCACAAAGCCGGAGCCAGAATTTCCCAGAAGAAGAGGATGAGTCTGATTTTCTTTCTGATTTCAGCTTTGTTTCTGCAGGCACAGGGTGGGGCTCAGGCCGAGCTTGCTGCGTGTTCCCAGCTCTGCAGGCAGGGAGGTTCCTCGCAGACAGGACCTCTCCAAACTCCCACATCCCAAACCGAGGGCTCCAGCTCCCCCATCCCACTGCCTGCCCTGGGATTGGGGCACAACCCCCGGGGATGGGCTGCCCTTTCTTGGGTGCTCTGCAGCTGTCCCCCCCAGGTCACCGAGCCCCGAGGCACGTGTGTGCCAGCCCTGCCAGCCCAGCCCAGCTCTGGCCACACTGTGGCAGCATTTATTCGTTTTTATCCCGTGCTGGATGCTCAGCTGGCACCGGCAGACCTGCATCTCAAATCCTCCCGGAGCCTGGAGCCCTTTTCCTCCTGGAGATGCTTCAGGGATTCGGGGAGTCCAAGTTGCAGAAGGTGTCACAGCCCATGGAGATAGGGCAGGAAAGGGCAGGGGATCCTGGCTGAGGGTGGGAATAACAGCACAGCCTGAGACAGGAGACACAGTGGGGCTTATTCCATGGGCTGGGAGAGCAGCAAACCTCCTCAGCTCTTTCTGTGCTGCCTTTAGCTCAGGGCAAGGGATCTCAGCCCTGTGAAAGCCCCTGGACAATCCCTGTCACCAGTCCTGGTGCTCAGCTCCATCCAGGATCCGTGCACAGCTGGGCAGAGCAGGAGGGGAGGATCAGCAGCTGCCACCTCAGGATGCCAGCCCTGTATCCCTGCCTCCAGCAGGAGCTGCAGCCATGTCCTGCTGTCCCTGTGATGGCAGTGAGGGAGCACAAACCCAGAGCTGGCTCAGCTGGGCAGAGCCTGGTGCTAAAACCGCCAAGGTTCAACCCCTGGATGGGCCATTCACTCAGGAGTTGGACTTGATCCTTGTGGGTCCAATTTGGAATATTCTGTGATTCCTCAGGGTGCAGCAGGAGGAAGGACACACAAGGTCACGTTTGCTTTCCCTTGCAGACAGCTTTTCTCTGTTAGAGCCTTTCTGTTTTCTCCAACCTTTCTCTGGCTGTGTTAACAAATTGCTTTTGGGGCCAGGTTCTTGCAGCAGGGCTGAGGTGTGAGCGTGTCAGAGCCCAGCACCTTTGCAGCTGATCTCACCTCCCTTCTCACATGAGATGTCCTGGCTGAGACAGCTCATGCCACTGGCAGGTGGCACAGAGGGGCCTGGCTCACCCCCAAAATGCCACACGTGTCTCTCCTGGCAGGCAGGTGGCTCCATGGTGGCACTTTCTGCTCCCTAAGATGTGGGAAGGGCTGGGGTCTGCTGTCCCAGAAGTGCTTTTGAGAGGTGCAAGGAGCTGATGGCTCTGGGATCTCACAATTCCTCTGTTGGCACATCCTCACCAAAGACCTGGAGCCTCCATCCCCCTCCAAGTGCTGCCTTTGCTCCCAGGAGGTGCCTCTGGCAGCTGGGAGCTGCTCCTGTCCCATCCTCGTGGCTCTCCAGGCTCACCAGGGAGAGGGATCAGAGCATGCAGAGCTCTGGGTGCCCTCAGCGTGTGGCTGCAGATCAAATATTCCCAGGAAAACCCTCTGGAAATGTCACTGCCAGGAGCTCTTCCTTGGCCTGCACATCAGCCTGTGTGTTCAGAGCTTGTGGGAGAGCTTCCATGCCAGCAAAAGTTGGGATTGAGCAAAAGGAGAGGCTCACAGGGAGCAGGAGAAGAGAGCAGGAAAAGAGAGACAAAGCGCAGGGCTGGTTTAGGAGGAATGGTGACACATAAATCAGATCAAAAACCACACAGCTGTACCCAGGCTGCTTGGGGGTGAATAAAACCCATGGGCACCAGGGAATTGCACATCATCTGCCCCCAGCCTCGGGCATATGCCCAGCTTTGTCCAAATCCAAAGGAAAGCCATGAAAACACGAGGATTCAGCCAAGCCCCGAGCTGGGGAAAGAGGGAGCCTGGCAGGAACAACCCCCAGCTCTGGACAAGCAACAAGACCTTGCCATTGGCCAGCCCCTGCCACCTCTGCTCACCCCCAGAAACACCCAAAATCAACACAAAGGTGGTGAATTCATGCAGCTGCAAAATGCCCCCGCGGGAAGGAGGGGAAATGTGGAATTGTGAAAAGAGCCACTGCAGGTTATAAAGCCACCGAACTCCAGTGGGGAAATCCAGGGAAAGGGAAGGAGGTGAAAAGAAATGGCCACAGGACAAGAGCAAGAGGAGGGGGAAGAAAAGGAAATAAAAGTCATCATCATCATCATCATCAGGACACAAGAACAGGACGAGAGACAGAGCGCTTTCCATGGGCAGTTCCCCGTGGAAAAGGAGGCAGCGTGTCCGTGAAATACAAAACCCAGCGCCCTCCAGCTGGGCAGGAGGGAGCAGCAGCTGCTGGGACTGGTTTGGCATCCCCTGGGGGCGAAGGGTCCAGTTAGGAGCAGAAAACCCTGCAAGGGAAAGGGGAGAAAGGCTGGCCTTAGAGGGAGCAGTGAGGAGCACTGGGATCATCCCCACCCGGGCTTTCCATGGGGCAGGGGTTCACAGAGCTGGGTGAGGTGGGCAGGAAGGTGGGAAACTGAGGCACTCTGCTCGAGTCCAGACCCCAGAGTAGGTGATTCCTTGGAGAAAAGTTCCTACCAAAGCTCAGGGATGTGGGGAAACCCACTGCAGGCACTACACAGGGAAGGGGTTTCACCCCAGGCTACCAAGGGCCAGCACAAGGAGCAAGATCCATGCAGCTGCCCGGCCTTTATCCTGAATAATCCTTCTGCTCAGCCAGGGAAAATCCCACCACGACCAAGCTGAGCAAATGGCAGGACTTGGTAGAGCAGAAACAAACACAGCAAATGTCAAGATTTTTTCTTTTTCTTTTTTTTTTTTTTCCTTTTTGACTTCTGGTTGTTTCTGCAACAGCAGGGAGAAAAATCTCTGGATGTTTCCTGAAGGGGCATGGAGAGCTGAACACCTGGAGCCAGCCAGGCTCCCCTGCAGCTGGGGAGAGTCACCCCTTCCTGTGGGTTTTTCCACCCTGGAAGCAGGCAGCAGGCAGGACCATTTTCCTTTGGATGGGATCATCAGGTCTGAGCACATCAGTACAATAAATTGGGAAGTTGGGGGGATTCATCCTAGAGAGGCCACAGCTATTCCAGAGGCACTGCCAGGCTTCCAAAGCAAAAATCCAGTGCTGAGGAAGCTCAGCCTCCGCTCTAAGCTGTGCACAGAAGTCAAAGCTTCCTTTCCCACCCTTCCCCAGCCCCCGAGGTGGCTGCAGGGGTTAAAATAAAGGTGCCAACTCACTCATCCGTGTCTTTTTTGCTCTCCTCGATGAAGGCGATGGACTCGGATCTAAGGCGGTTTGTCACCTCGTACGTGCGCAGGGTGACTCCAAAAATATCCTCGTGGTACCGGCTGTCATCCTGGGAGAGAGGGGGGCAGAGGGAAAAACGAGGTTTGGAAAGGGTTGGTGTCAGCCCCAGCAGGGTCCTGTGTGGTGGGGAGGCACCAAATGCACAGGAGAGGGTTTGGGGGCTGTCAGGAACGGGATGGAGGGGAGGGAATGACCTTCCCAAGGTCACACCCCGGGCACAGTGCAGCTGTTCCACACAGATCCCTCAGCTGCTGGGAATTCCTGGCTGGCATGGGCACAGCAGCCCCATGCCAGCCTGTGGGCAACCCGAGGCTCTGGGCTGCCTTGGGATGGAGGTGGGGACGTGGTTCAGAAGGGGAAATCCCATAGGAATCATGCTGAGTTACCCTCCTGGGCAGGAGCAGAGCTGTCCCAGCATCCATCCCTGGGACTGAGCTCATTCAAACTCCAGCTGCATCATCTGTGCCTGGCATGGGGCACACAGACAGGGGGATTTGGGAGCAGGAACCCACAAAATGCCCTGATAAACTCATTATTTGATGGAGGGGCTTTGCAGGGTGAACAGGCCCTGCCAGGGGTGCCCAAAAATGCTGGCACTGATGCTGGGCACGCTCCTCCCAGCAGCCAGGTGACCTCCCTGCACACAGAACCCTTGGGAATGTCACCCTGCCGAGCCTCCCTGGGTGCAGCAGGTGCAGTGCCCGTGGCTGGAGGTGGCCGTGGTGGCACACGCAGGTGGGAGAAAAGCTGGGAGAGAAACCTGGGAAGGTCCTTGAGGCACAAACAAAAGTTACTGAAAAAACTCTTGCAGCTCTGCAGGTGCAAAAGGGAGGTTTTTTAACTATGGAAAGCCCACAACAGCAACACAAACTTAGTCACCTACAACATCTACTAAGTCATCACCTGCCCTCGAGGTCAGAAAGAGAAACATTTTATGAGGTTTTGTCGTTCTCAGTTTGACATCAATGGTAATCCTCTGCTGTTAAACTCAATAAAGAGTTACCAGAAAAAAAAAGCTAAGTGCCCTTAAAAATCTGGTAAAGGAACAACCACAAAAAGACCAAAAGGCTGATCACATGAGAGAGAGACTTTACCACATTTCTGGATGAAAGCCTGAGTCCTACCTTATTCCCATCTCAAATGTGAAGTCTGTTAAATTACAGCCAGCTTTCTATGTGCTTTGTCAATTTTTGTGTGCTTTTCTCCGAGCCATGTGCCATTTCAAGACCTCATTTTTATTTTCTAGTTACGCCACACATTTCTCTAATTAAGCTCTTTTTAATTTGTCCTTACACTTTCTATACGAGCAGATCCACTGCTATTCCTTAACCCTGACGTATTTTTCCAATATTCCAGATAAAGATGTCACCAGCTTCCCGTGAGTTCCCCGTCCTGGATGCGACTCACCCGCAGCTTGCTGAGGAAGGCTCCTGCCTCCTCTGCCGACAGCTGGCCCTGCTGCCTCACGATGCTCTGCACGGCCTTCAGGACGTCCCCGGCCATGGTGACATCCCCACACACGTAGATGTGGCCGCCCTGCTCCTTCAGAGCTTTGAACACGGTCTGGGCCAGCTGCTCCTGCAGCACGTCCTGCACGTATTTCTGAGGGATGAGGAGGAGGAGGGAGCTGGGGGTCACTCTGCTTTCTCAGCCCTGTGCTGCCCTGGGGGCAGCAATGAGGGGTGTCCCCTCCTCTTTGGGGGACACAGCTGTGCCTTGCAGCACCCACGGGGACAAAAAAGGGCTGGGGACAGCAGCAAAGCATCGTTCTGCTCTTGCACAGGCACACCTGGACAACATCTTTCATTGCCAGGCCTGCTCAGGTCCCGGTGGGAATTTGGAGCAGGTATCTGCACTGGCTCTGGGCCACCCCACTGGGGGACCCTTTCCTTTCTCCTTTCTTTTCCCTTCCCTTCCCCTCCTTTCCTTTCTCCTTTCCTTTCCTTTCCCCTTTCTCCTTTCCTTTCCTGCCCTTGCCCTGCCCTTTTCCCTTTACTTTCTCCTTTCCTCTTTCCTGCCCTTTCCTTTCTCCTTTCCTTTCTCATTTCCTGCCCTTTTTCCTTTCCTCTTTCCTGCCCTTTCCTTTCTCATTTCCTGCCCTTGCCCTGCCCTTTCCCCTTTCCTCTTTCCTGCCCTTTCCTTTCTCATTTCCTGCCCTTTTTCCTTTCCTCTTTCCTGCCCTTTTCCCTTTCCTGTTTCCTGCCCTTTCCTTTCTCATTTCCTGCCCTTTCCCTGCCCTTTTCCCTTTCCTCTTTCCTTTCCCACCTGCCTGCCTGCAGGAGCAGCCTGGGCACAGTTCAGGCTGGCGCTGGGATGGTGACACACCCCGGGCAGGGACAGCCCTGCCCATTTACGTGCCCCAGAGACGAGTGACCCCATGCCAAGGAACCAGCGTGTCCCCGCCCTGCTGGCCCCCCGCGGGTCCCCAGGGCCACCCTGGGGCCGTGCCCACCTTTGGTTTGTCGGGCTCCCGGGAATAGGCCGTGTAGAGCTCTCTGAAGACACCCTGGGCTTTGGCAAAGAGCGTCTCCTCCTTGTAGATGTGATCGATCCTGGACTGCCGGCAGCCGAACACCAGCACCATGGGGCACGGCTTCAGCCCTGGGGACAGCAGGGGACAGCAGGGGACAGCGCTCAGCCCCGCGGCCACCCACGGCCACAAGGCACCTCCCTCCAGACTGCCAGCGACCTGCTGGGACAGCCCTGGCAGGGGGGACCCCATCCCTACACCCCCGATCCAGGGACCCCAAAGGCTCTGTGAGTGAGGAAAGGGACAGCACCACTCCAAATCCGTTTGAGGTGAGGAAGAGGACAGCACCACCCCAAATCTGTTCGAGCTGAGGAAGGGGGCAGCACCATCCCAAATCTGAGGTGAGGAAGGGGACAGCACCACCCCAAATCTGTTTGAAATGAAGGAGGGAACGGCCCCACCCCAAATCTGTTCGAGCTGAGGAAGGGGACGGCCCCACCTTTGTGCTGGATGTCGAAGAGCCGCTGCTGCCAGAAGCTGCGGAAAGGGGCGATGCCGGTGCCGGGCCCGATGAGGATGCAGGGCACCTGGGGGTCCTGGGGCAGGTGGAACCCGGGGGCTCTGCACACACCAAAGATCCAGTTAAAAACAAACTGGGTGTTCCCTCCCTGGCCTCTGTCACAGCCAGCTGAGACACCTCCCCCAGAGGAATGGGGTAAAATGAGGGAAAATCCCAGGATGTGACATTTTAGTGCAGAATTTCTCTCAAAGGGGAACCATTTGCTCACAAACCCAGCCCTGTTCTCTGCTGCTGTGACAACAATCGAGGGCAGAGAGCTCATCCTGTGAGGGCTCTCACTGCCTCCTCCTCAGGCCTGGCCTGGTGTGGGTCACTCACCCTCGAACAAAGCAGGGCACCACTTCATCCGTCTGGATCCGGCTGAGCCACGAGGAGCACACTCCGTGGTGGATTGGTCCCTCTCCATCTGGGAAGGGAGGGAGGGAAGGAGCTCTGTACATCACCCAACAACTCTGTTCTCTTTCCTAAACCCCTCCCTGCTACATCCCTGAAACATTTCACATCTCAGCATCTGTTCTCCATGAACTTGGCAGAGTTTGGCACTTGGATCCCTCTCTGGAGCTACCCAGGACCCAGACCTGGCAGAGCTGGACCTCCACAATCCTTAGGGAGAACCCAGCTCTCCTTTGGAGCTTTTTGGCAGGATGCATCGTGATGCTCCCAGACACAAGCCCTCCATGGCAGCTGCAGTGTCCTCCCTGTGTCCTGCAGAGCACCAGGGCTCTCTCTGCACCACCACCATGCTTGGACACACCCGTGCTTGCACTGCTACAGGAGTTTGGCTACTGGGGATGTGGATTTTGGGGTGGGCAAACAGAATCCTACATGGAGCTGGGATCATGTACCTGCCCCAGAAATGTCACCTCTGTGTCACTGGCACTCTCCATGGCATGGGACAGCAGTGGTTTGGGAGAACCTACTCTTGCTGATGCCTTAAGTTTAAGCTCTCATGTTTTTCAGATTCTGTGCTGCCCAGGGGTGCAGTTCTGAGCTCACATTCAGTGTTAGTAAATTCTCTTCACAGAGTAGGCAGACACAAAAAATCCTTTTCCTGCTGGAGACCAAGGACAACTTTCAGCCCCAAAAGCACAACCAAGGGTGGCTGAAAGGAGGGACAAGAAGGATGGGACTGCACAACCTGGAGCTGGAATTGGACAATCAAACCCCAAAATGCAAATTGACCAAAACGTATAAAAGTGTGAGACCTCGTGACTGGGGGGGCACTTTGTGACCACTCTCAGTCTACCTTGGGTGTAGCCTCTTGTCCTGCCCAAGGTGTGCCCTAAAGGCCTTTCAACAAATCTCTACTCTATCCTCCAGCTCTGTGCAGTCTCTGTTCCAGCTCAGCCTTCCCAAGGCACCATTACAGCAGGCAGAAAGGCTTTAAAGGAACATTTCCCTGCCCGGGATGTGCTGGGGGTGCCCCGTGCTGCTGCTGCTGCTGTGCCCCAGCCCCGCGGGTACCTCGGGTGCGGTAGGACACCACGGCCACGGTGAGGTGCACCTCCCCCGGGTACATCTCCGGGGAAGAGCTGATGGAGTAGTAGCGAGGCTGCAGGAGGGGCAGCTGGGTGAGCAGCAGCGTGGAGGGCATCTGCACCGACGGGAACTCCTCCAGCACCTCCACGATCGTGGGGTTCTTGGACCACTTCCACTCCTCGTACTCCTGCAAGCCCTGCGAGAGAGGGAGGGAGGGAGGGAGGAGAGAGCTGCAGGATCCACCTTTGCAGGTGCCTCGAGTGACATCCCAGGAGGTGCATGGCTGTGGGAAATGCTAAAGGTAAGAAGGCTTTCAGAAAGCTGTGAAAGCAGCCCCAGAAACAGAGAGAGCAGAAGAACCTGGAATTAGCTGCAGCTGCAAATTAGGAAAAGCTGAAAGTATGAAAGTAGGAAAAGCTACAGTAGTACAGCAAGCAAAGACATGAAACAAATTTGAGTTTTAGGTTTGGCTAGGATAGACCCTAAGACTGCAGAAAAATATGCCCACCAAGATAGTAGAAGCTTTTAAGCTTAATAATGGAATATTGTGCATTGTTAATAGAAAGCATCCAGGCAAGCATTGTTTGAAGCAGGTGTGGGTGTGCTTTTAGTGATTGGTAGAACAATTGTCTGTAAGCTTTAGCAATGTGCTATTGGCTAGAAAGTTTTTTAAATGCCCTGTAACAAAGAAATCTTTGGCTGCTGCTGGCAAGACGTGAGCTGTAGCCATCTTTCAGTTGTCTCAACCTGTAATGAGGCTGATGTCTCAATAAAGGCTCAAGAAACATCTCCCAGTGGTCCTGTCCTGTTTGTGCCAAACACCAACACACTTTGGCAAAGCTGGAGTGGTGGCACTGAAGGCACCCCGAGCCCTGCTCAAGGGTAGAGGCTCAGCCTCAGCACAGTGTGGGATGAAAATGCCCTGGCTGGGCTGGGCTCGTCCCCAGGGCCCTGCAGAACCTGGGGCTGGGGCTCTTTACCTTGCTGAGGACCTGCAGGCGTTTCTTCTCCTTGTCACTGGTGGCCAGCAGAGCGAATTGCTGCAGCAGCAGTGGGGTGGGAGGGGTGGTGATGTCCAGGTAGTACTTGAAGGCCTGGAAGATGGTGCAGGGTGGGACACGGTTCTCGTCGGTCCAGTTGCTGATGACACCTGCCAGGAGGGAATCCAGCACAAGCCTGGCATCAGCAGGGCCAAGGTGGGCAAATCCTGGTTTTCATCCCCCTCTGAGACCCTGGATTGGGATTTTCCATCTCCAGTCACATGGTGCATGGCAGTAGGGAATCACTTATCCCTGAGATACGGTGTTGGGATGGCCCCTCAAAACCCCATAATTTTTCTTCCCAGTCCATTGCCCCTTCTAAGGGAATATAAACACCTTTAATTTTTCCATGGAATAAGGAACAATCTTCCCTGGGGCCCTGCCCACCCTCCAAACCCTTGCTCCACATCCCAAGTGCAGACAAGCAATGGCTCTGGGCACAGCAGGGATGAAGGAGGTGCTCCCAATCCACGCAAACACAGCAGGAAGACAAAAACAATTTCCCTGAATTTTCCTGGGGGCCACCCACCTCCCTGAGGATCTACAGGACCTTGAGGAGCTGGGAAAGCAGGAGAGAGGCCACCTGCACTCCCTGCTTACCTAGAGCCGTGCTCCTCTCCTCCAGCAGCTCCACCTTCACCAGCTGGTTGGTCGGAGGGGCATCCTCCAGCCTGTCTATGAGGGCATTGACCAGGTCCTCGTGGTTCCCCGGGAACACCCCCAGGTGGTCCCCGGGCAGGTACTGCAGCTCCTGGTGCCCGTTGGTGTGCAGGCGCAGGAAAATCGTCAGGCGGCTGCGGGGCGAGGAGGGGAAAGCAGAGAAAAGAGTTTGGGGGGATCCTTCAGGGAGTGGCTGAGCCCTGGGCAGCGCTGGTGGCACGTCCAAGCCGTGGTGGCCACGTCACCAAGGTCACAGCAAGGAGAAGGGACGCTGCAGCACACCCTGACTCACCCTCAGGGACTTTTAAAAAGGGGGAAAACAATTTAACCTCGTGTTCAGCGATTTTATCCTTCCTGTGCTGTTGCTCCAGCCAGCTCCCCATGCCAAGGGCTGAGGGAGGTGCCAGCAGGAATTGCACCGTGCATGGAGGTCAGAACACTCTCCACTGGCTTCCAGCCTCATTCAGATTGCACAGAGGTGGATTCCGTGTGCACCCGGGGCTCAGGGGGTGTTTGTAGCAGTGTTTTGGGTGCCCCAGGTGAGTGTTCAGCCCCCAGGACAGCCACATCTCCTACCTGGACTTGGGGCTCTGCAGGTTCTGCCGTGTGAGCAGCCGGGCTGCATAGACGCGCTTTTTGTGGATGCTGTACAGTCCTGAGGGGGAAAAGAGGCAGGGAAGGGGTTCAGCAGAGCGTGGCCAAGGCTTCTGGCTTTTGTAGGATCATTGGGGGATCGTTTGTAGGATCATTGTGATCGTTTGTAGGATCATTGAACCCTTCAGACCAGAGCTGACCCCAGCGGGGGTTTGACCTCCCTCCTGTGAGCCCAGGGGTGAGCCCAGCATGTTAACTCAGTGAGAGGAGGACCCCAAAACCACCCCCATGGGGCTCAGGGCTGTGCCCTTGCCTTGCCCACAGGCTCCCAGTGCCACCTGGCCGGCAGGAGAGCGCCTGGGTTTGGGAGGAGCTGAGGCAGAGCGGCAGATCCTGCGCTGCAGGAGCCGTGCTGAGGGGCCAGGTGTCCATGAGCCGGGCCTGCCTTTGCTCCACAGAGCAGCATTGGACTAAAGGAGCTTGGAAAGACCCCAAGTTTCCAGCTCCT
This sequence comes from Pycnonotus jocosus, assembly GCA_013400435.1. NCBI lineage: Eukaryota > Metazoa > Chordata > Aves > Passeriformes > Pycnonotidae > Pycnonotus > Pycnonotus jocosus. The sequence goes on along the minus strand of VWYP01028285.1, from coordinate 57,397 downwards.
CGCTTTGAGAAACGGGGTCAGGAGGAGGGAGAGCAGATCATGGCCAAACATCTCTTACAGACACAGACAGGGACCGGCCAGAGGGGCTGGGACTGTCCCAGGCTGTTCCTTGGCCGTGGGATGGGGGGGAAAGGCAGGGCTGAAACGCTGGGAATTTAACAAACGCCAGGATTTGGCCCCTTTGCCCCAGTGTCTCCTCCATGTGCCCCACAACCAGAGCAGGTGGGTCTGTACCTTGGGTGAGCTCAGGGGCCTCGGCCACGTAGGTCAGGCGGAACTTGCTCCTCTTCCAGCTGCGGTCATTGCTGATGAGGGAGTTGTTGGCTTTCTCGATGTTGACGTCGTCCCCCACGCAGAACACGTCACAGGCTGCCTGCAGCACGCACCAGGCCCTCAGGCACCCCCCTGACCACAGCCCATCCCAGCCCACGAGGAGAAGGAGCCCCCAGCAGCGCAGGGCTGTGGCCATGGGCATGCCTCACGGTGCTCCCCTTCCCAGATATTTGGGATTCAACACATCGGTGACCTTTTGGTGTCAGCTCCACCCTCCCTGTTGTGGGCTGATGTGGGAACCCTAAAAATCCCCTCAGGGAAACTTCCAGGCTTTGCCCTGGCAAGATTTACCTTGGAGTTTTTCCTGCCTAGGCTGAAAGAGAAGACTTCCCTCACGGTGTCTTGCAGAACTAAATTGCAGAACTGCCAATTTACCCTGGATTGCTTCCCTGTTGGCCAGCTGACCCTGCCCACTCCAATTGTTCATCCCTCATTCCCCCATAGGTCTGCTGCCCCTTGCCCTGCCTTTGCAGCACCCCTGTGCCCTCAGACCATTGGTTCCTGACCCCACACTTGAACCTGTGCACAGCACATGGTGGGGGTCTTCTGGCCCTGATCTGAAATAAACCCTGCTGGAACACATCACACAGGGGGCCCTTCCTGTGTTTCCTCTGCTCAGGGGTGTGTGTGGCCATGGATTTCAAATCAGGCTGTTCCTGTGGCCTGCCCTGAGCAGCTTCTGGAGGAGAGGCTCTGAGAAGGGAGCAGCATTTCTCCATCCTGCCATGCTGCTGCAGGCTGGGGGGGTGCCAGAGTGTCCCGGTGCAGAGAAGGGGAGGCTGAGCTCAGATCCAGCCCCAACCTCTGTCCTCCTCCCCCCTGCTCCTCCCTGCAGCACCAGGGCAGCCTCAGGTTACCTTGAAGACCTTCTTGGCCCAGGTCCTGAAGGATTCCTCCTGGCCACAGAGCTCGTCCCCCTCTCCCATGCGGAGGATCCTCTCTCCCCCCAGCTCCTCCAGGAGCGTGTCCACGGCGCGGGCGAAGGCGCAGAAGTGGGGGTAAGCCCGGGAGCCCAGCCCAAACACGGAGAACCTGTGCAGAGAGGGCTCAGCTGTGGCTGCCCAGCCGGGACAAACGCTGGCACAGACTCTGGCACGGCCCCTCCTGTCCCCACCACCACCCACAGCAGCCTGGAGGGGTCTGCACATCACCAAAAGCCCCCAGGGTGAGGTGGGAGTGACGGGGTCTGTGCAGCACCAGCTCCTGCTCTGTCCCTCCTGTTGGAACCCTGGGAATTGAGAATTCCAAGCTTTCTGTTCTAGCAGTCACTGACCCTCAAGCAAACACTGCATTCACCTGAGGCTGTGGAACAGGCTCCCAAAATTGAGTGATGGCACTGGGGTTATGGGTGTGTGGTTTGAATAGAAGTGTGTGATATCACAGGGTGGAAAACTTAGAATTTAAGGTTTTTAGTATATAATAACACATATATATAAAGCAAGATGGAGGATTCAGGGCATAGGCTGAGTTCTTCTTCTTTCAGCTTCTTCTTCATGGGTTTGGGTGGTGTTTTGTAATTGGGTGAGAAGGTCTGCATTGCAGAGCACAGGTGGTTGGTTATTGGGTTAAAAGTAAAAATAATCCAGGTGTCATCTCGTTATTGGACAATTAGTGCTTAAAAGAGAGACAGAGCCATTCTTCACCTTGTCATTTAGAACTCACAGCTCGTGAGACTGCACTGTAGATAAGAATTAATCACCCTCAGAGTCTGAACACAAAGCCTGTGTCTCCTCCCCCCTGCCCCCTGTACCTGACGTTTGCCAGGGGCCCTGTGCTCTCGAAGTTGTCCCTGGAGTCGGGGCCGTCGCTGGAGGATTTCCGCGCGTCCGCGTAGGAGGAGACGCTGTTGAACCGCACCTTGTAGCTCCTGTGAACAGCGACAGCACCTGGGTCACACCGGGCTCACCTGTGCCTCCCACCTGGCTTCGTGCTCACGGGGACCCTGAGCACGTGGGGGACAGCAAAGCAGAGCTCAGGGGTCACCGTTCCATGGGCAGCCCTGTGGGAAGAGCAGAGCAATGTGCTCCCTCCGGGGGTAAAGCCATGGCAGCCCCTCTGCACCCCCAGCTGGAGCAGGAATGCTCCACCAGGTCCTTGTCACCTCCCACGGTGCTGTCACCACACTGTCCCCAGTGTCGCAGAGCTGCCAGGACCTTTGGCTTTACCTGCCCTCCCCTGGCAGCACACAAGGTCGGGTGTGTGTCTCAAGAGATATTCTGAGGGTTGTTTCATTCATAGGAAGTGGGAAATTAAAAAAAAAAAAAAAAATGAAGTGAGAGAAGAAGGGATGAGGAGGGGGAAGGGGAGCAGGGAGAAAAAAAAAATAAAAATCTGACAACAGCAGAAGTATTTCTGAATTGAACCATCTCCCAAAATTGCTCCACACAAGAGTTTCTAAATTTACAGGCAGAGCAGTGAGCAGTGGTGTGTGCATGAGTCACGGCACAGCTCCTGCAGCCAGCACAGCACGAGGAGAGCACAGCCCTGAGCCCGGTGACAGCCAGGTCACAGAGCCCCCAGAGCCACCTCTGCCCTCAGCCTCCCCTCTGCCCCCTGCCCTCCACACTCTGCTGGTCCTGCCCATGGCCTCGCCCTGGGTTATCCCTCCCTGCCCAGCCTCAAAGCTCGTCTTCCAGTGTGGGGGATTTTCTGTCATCCCAGCCTCTGTTCAGGGCAGCACGACCCTCTGGATTAGATGGACACAAAGCCCAAATTGCCCAGGTGGGTGCTGGAATGAGAATGTCCCTGTGGTGTGGGATGGCTGCTGAAGGATGGGCTGCACCTGAACAGCAGGTAAGGAACGCTTTGGAAAACCCTTGGAAAACCCTTGCTGTGAGGCATGAGGAGCCAAACATCAACCCCAGCTCAGCCTCAGGGCTGGGGGCAGAGCTGTGGCCACAGAGCCCTGACAGGATCCTGTGACACTGGGATTGAGGGAGGCCACCCTGCCCTGAGGGCTCTCAGCATTCCCTGGGGGAGCTGCGGGTCCATGGGGTGCATGGACAGGAGCTGCTCTCTCCAGCCCTCTTTTAGCAGGCTGACACTGCCCCTCTTCCCCTGGCAGCCTCCTCCAGGTCTCCTTTTCTCATTGCAAAAGGTTTTTTTGGGTGCTTGATGTTAGCAAGGTCCTGGATATTGGTTGGGGTAACCCCAAAAACAGTTTGCCCAGAGAAGCTGTGGATTCCCCTGGATCCCTGGAAGTGTCCAAGGCCAGGCTGGATGGAGCAGCCTGGGATAGTGGAAGTTGTCCCTGCCTGGCTCTTAGAAACCCCAACCAGCCCTTAAATCACACTTGGAGGTGTCTGGGACAGCAAGCACCGAGCTCAGGGACTTTTAAACCTCCTCAAATCTGCCTGAGCAGCCATGGGCAGCACCTCTGCACCCAAGGAGAAGATCTGCACCTCTGCACCTTTGTGACTCTGATCCTGCAGGTCTCAGACTTGCATTTGATATTAAAGCAAAAAGCCTTCTGATGTTTTGGAACTCTGAGCTAGTTCCCAAGCCTTTTCATGTAAATAAGAAATGTTTACATTCTTTAGTTCTGATAGAATATTTGAGTGATTGGTATGAACACCAATCCAAGGGATGGGATGTTCTGCTTTGGCCAATAATTGGCCACCTTTGTACAGTGGATATAAATGGAGTCAGAAAATTAGAATAAAGAGATTTTTGCATGCTGACCCCAGACCTGTCTGCCTGGTCCTTTCCAAACTCCAAAAGACAAATGCTGCACCCCAAAAAGGTGCAGCACACCTTGGGGTGCAGAACCTTGGGGTGAGCACCACGTGTGGGGTGCCCCACTGTCCATCCCCAGCCCTGCACGTTCCCGTTCTGCCGCTGTCCCCATTAAGGCACGAGGCCATCAGGAACCCGATGGGTTTTCATCTGGGCAGCCCTGCAGGGATCCATCAGCTGAGCTGGCTGCACAGCGAGGGGAGCACTCCAGGGCTGCAGCAGGGCCAGCTCTGCAGAGCCACACATCGCTCCCTGCCGTGTTTGTCACCGCTCCACAGCCCCGGTGACACCGCTCTGAGCCAGGGCGCTGGAATCGCCCCGGATCCCTGGCCAGGGCTCAGCCATCCTTCATTAACGAGCAGCCTGGTGCCAGTTGTTAGCTCAGGAGACATTCCAGAGCACAGCAGTGACCCAGTTCAGGGAAATATTTTATTCTTCGCAGCTAAAATAAGAGGAGACCCCAACTGATTGTTCTCAGTGCCCTCCTTTCCCAGCCCCTGGGATGTGCAGGGAGAAGCTCAAAGCTCCTCTTCCCCTGGAGGGGGATTTTCTACAATCCCAGGCTCTGTCTCCAAGGTACCCGTTACAAACATCACAGGATTATCACAGCTCCTATTTTCCCTAGAAATCTTTTCACACCATGCATGCAGCTAAATCTGGTTCTCAATCCCTCCCCCACCTACATCTGCGAGGCTGGGAACTCCCTTCTACCTCCAACTCTCTACTATTTTGGTGCCTCCTGGATAGGCCCTGGCTCTCAGAATTGATGATTTTGGGAAAATTCCTACTTTTCTCTGTTTTTTTTTTCATAGATTCCTGCCTCTTCAAGAGGAAGAGAGAAGCTTGAAAATGTCATTCCAGGGAATTACAAGCTGGGATCCACAGGCACCCCTGACTCTGTGCTTTTGTCCTTCCTGGGACCTGCACTCTCTCCATTCCCTGGGTGTCCAGGCAGGTCCCATCCCTGGATATTTGCAAATGTGAGATCTGCCCGAAGATTTCCCCCTGGGAGAGGATGAGGGCAGGGAACCTGTCCTGTGGGGTTTGGATTGGGAGGGGAGAGGGTTGGATTGGGAGGGGAAGGGGTTGGAGTGGGAGGGGAAGGGGTTGGAGTGCTCTTACTTCCTCTCCTCCAGGTTGGAGTTGGGATTCTTCATCTCCATTAACGCACATCCAAATTTCTACAGAAAAAGAATAAAAAAAGCCATCAGTTTTGTCAGGTTTTGGCAAAGAAAAAGCACCAGTTTTGTCAGGTTTTGCAGGAAACCCAGCCCTGAGCACAGCCTGGCCGTGGCTCTGCTCCCTGCTCGCTGTTCCCAGCTGTCCAGCTCACAGCCCCCAACCCAGGGGACTGTCACCTTCCCTGTGACACCGGTGGTGGTCACACAGGATGAATTTAACAATGGCAGGGAATCTGGAGATATCCCTGCTCCAGAGCAGGCTCCAGAGCTGCAGCACCTGGATGTGTTTTGGGTCATTCCTGCTCAGTCTGAGCCCAAAGAGGACGTTCCTGGCCCTGTCCCAGTGCTGTCCCCCCTCCCTGCTGTCCTACCTCTCCGTTCTCAGGCGGGTCCCCGTTGCCAAAGGTGCTGGTGACCACCAGGACCATGGTCTCGTGCTCCAGGTGCACGATGTCGTACTCGTCCATGGACATCACCTGGGAGCACAGAGAGGTTACAGAGAGCTGGGAGCCTCCTGGGCAGGCTCCAGTGCCCCTGGGGATGGGGACAGCACATCCCTGCTGAGATCTCTGCAGGGAGAGGATGGGAACAGGATCCTGGAGGGACACGGGCAGCCCTGGGGCTGCCACCCGAGGGGTCACAGGCAAAGGGACACTGCAGGAAATCAGCTGGAAAAATCCCTGTGCAGGCTCCAACCCACACCCACAGGGACACACCCTGAGGGCCCTTGGCAGCTGTTTTTTATGTATTTCCTTGGAGCCCCCAGGATTTCACACCCACCACGTGCCAGGAGCCAGGAGCTGGTGCAGTACCTTGGCATCAAAGGCGTGTTTGAAGATCTCACACAGAGTTTTTGCATAGACCTGGGACTTCCCCGTCTCCGTGGCGTACAGGATGGTGGCCTTGACCCTCTTGGCCATGGCTTGGCCCATCAGCTTGGCTGAGAACTTCACAGCCCTGGGAAGCAGGAGTAAATCAGAGTAAATCAGAGTAAATCAGAGTAAATCAGAGTAAATCCCAGTCAGAGCTTGGTCCTCACCAATGCCTGTAGCCCACACCTTTTATTTTTTATCACATGAACAGCCTTACAAAGCTGTAACATCAATTTTTTTGGTTCTTATATGGCAAACAGGGAAGCCTTGGAAGAGCTCAGCTTGTCAGAGAGGAAGAGGAGATGGGGGAGCTTGAAGAGAGCTCAAACACCTGAATGGGCTGAAGCAGGAAAATGCTGAACCAGGCATGGGGGTGGCATTTCTGCAGGGGCAAGGAGGGAGGAGAAGAATCAGGGGCAGGGAATGCCAAAGGAAAAGCTGGAACCGACCAGAGCTGGAGCTACAGGAGGAACAGCAGCTCCTCCATCCCTTAAATGCAGCTGGGTTCTGCAGGAGCTGCCCTGGCCAGCCTGGGGACACCCAGGTCACACCGAGCTGTCCCAGTGCCTGTGATCTGCACTCTGGTGACCCCCAGAACTGCCCTGAGAGTGATGACTTGAGTTTGAGCTCTCATGTTTCTCAGATTCTGTGCTGCCCAGGGATTCTGAGCTCACAGTCAGGCTCACTCAGCTCTGCACACAGCACGGACACAAAACAAATCCTTTTCCTACTGGGGACCAAGGACAACTTTCAGCCCCAAAAGCACAACCAAGGGTGGCTGAAGGGAGGAACAAGAAGGGTGGGACTGCACAACCTGAAGCTGGAATTGAACAATTAAACCCCAAAATGCAAATGGACCAAAACTTATAAAAGTGTGAGACCTCGTGACTGGTCAGCCATTTTTGTGACCATTTTGGGTCCACCTTGGGTGTAGCCCTGGTCACGCTTTCGTCCTGCCCAAGGTGGATCCTAAAGGCCTTTCAGTAACTCTCTACTTTATTCTCCAGCTCTGTCCAGTCTCTGTTCCAGGTCAGCCTTCCCAAGGCATCAGGAGGAGCCGCCCTCCTGAGACTGGGGGTGGCACATTGTCCTGGTTTAGGGCAAATTTGGGAGGAAACCCCCCAAATTAGGGATACAAACATCATAAAGTCACCTTAGGACACACATTTACCCCAGCCTTGCCAGGGCTGTGCCCAGCTGGCTGTTTCCTGTGCTTTCCCTCCAGTTTTCCCTGCTGGCTCAGGGCAGAGGAGCCCTGGGAGGTCACCAGCCTTTCTCCAATCCTGGTGATGCAGGAATGCTGATTCCTGGTCTGTGGCACCAGTGGGAGCACCGTGATGGGGGACAGGGGTTGTGGGTTTGTCATTTTAGGGATGTTCATGATCACATCAGCACTGCTTTTCCTACAGGCTGAATATCTTTTATTCTAACTGGAGCACCAAGCCTTTGTATGAGGCCACCAGAAAGGCAGAAATCCATCAGGTCTGGGTTTAGGCTGATGCTGGAACAGGGAAAGGCAATTTTTGGGAGGCTGAGGGAGCACAAAGCACCTCTGTGGCCCCTGCAAGAGGAAGGGCTGCTTGTTTCACTTTGGCAGCCCTTGCCCCAGGTTCCTGAGTTCAGCAGGACTCCTGCAGCCCCTCCAGATGGGCAGTGGGGGATGGAGGCTGCAGCTGGAATGGCCACACTGGGCTGGAGGAGCCCAGCTTCCCCTGCCCCTCCTGCCCAGACACACTCTGGTTTTGAGGAATCATTTAGGGAGGAAAAAAATGAAGAAAGAAGAGGTAGAAACTCCTCCAGGCTGGTTTATCCTGCCTGCCCCAGCAGCTCCTCTCCACAGCCTCAGCAGCATTTCTGTTTGCTGCTGTTTCACACTCTCAGTGAGTTCTGCCCCTTGGTTATCCCCTGGTGACAATGTCCCCTGTCCCCAGGACCTGCACTGGCCTCAGGCAGGGCAGGCACTGCAGGCTCAGATTTGGACAGATTTTTGAGTCTGAGCAGTCACCAAATCATGCTCAAGGCTCTGGGCTCAGGCTGCCTCTTCTACAGCTGATAAGCTCAGATCCAGACAGGATTAATGGGGAATTACAGAAACAATTCCTTTCCCTACACCAGGAACAATGGAGATTTTATTTTAAATGACCTGCCACGCTCACATTTCTACAAAACCATCCCTCAATGGAGGCACAGAGCAACGAAAGCATTTTTTTTCCTCCAAGCTCCCTGAATGCTCGTGCTCTCTCCCCAGCCCCAGTGTCAGCTGCAGGAGCACATTCCTCAGCTGCTGCTCCTGTTTATGGATGCTCCACGGGGAGCAGCTCGCAGGAGGTGACAGCTGAAGAGTGGGAGCAAATTGATGGCAGGGACTCGGGGAAGCTGAAGCGTGGGGAGAGGCTGTGACGAGCCAGGGCCACCTGGCAGCCTGGCCACTGTCACCAGGGCACACCCAGCCCTCTGCTGCCACGGGACCAGCAGCTCCTCTCTGCCAATGGCCCACAGGGGAGGGATTGGGGCCAGGATCAGCCAAAGGGTCCAAACCGAGCTCCATTCCTGCATCCCTGCTGCTGAGGAGCCCTGGCAGGGAAGAGGGACTGGGGTGGCTCCTTGCCAGGGGTCAACTGACCATGAAGTGCAAATCTCAGCTCAGCCCTGATCCATCTGCTGCCTGCAGGGAGATTCCTCATTCCCACCTCCCCCTCTGCCTTCCAGAGCGGGTGTTTGGAGGGTTGGGCACACACTGGAGCAGCTTCTCTTCAAGCAGGGGAAAAGTCAATGGGAAAAGGAGGAATATGGACAGGAGTGTCACCTCCTTAGTGCCAGCACAGCCCTGAAGAGGAAGGGGGGATCTTCCTGCCCCAGGGAAAGGAAAACCAGGCAAAACACCCTCAAAAGGTGAGAAAGGCATCCCTGAGCATTGGGAATCTCCTAACTGGAGAATGAGCAGCTCAGGAGAACAAACAATATCCCAGATCTGGCATTCACCTGGTCACAGCCCCTTTGGTGGTCCAAGGGGGTGTTCAAAGGATTGCCTGTGTCCCCAGATGTCCCTCATTGTGGGATTCAGTGGCCCAAAGCCCAGCCTTGGGTGGCCCAAAGCCCAGGCTCAGAGCCCATCATCCATAGGGTGATGCACACACCCACAGGGTGCTCAAACCCAGGAGCAGCCCCAAACATTCCAGGCCTTCCCAGAGCCTGCTGGTACTCACTTTGCCAGCTTCTTAAAGCCAATGGCCCTCTTCTTGGTGGGTGTCCCATTGACCCCTTTCCAGACATGGGTGTTCCAGGGGTCGGGCTAGGAGAGGGAAAAGCAGGATCAGATGGTGGGGAGTGCTCAGGGAGTGGAGAAATGCAGCATCCACAGCACTGAGAGTTAAATTCTTCCAGTCAGGAAGGGGAGGAATGGCTGCTGCTCCACAGCTCTCCCTCTCCTCTCTGTGTCCCTGATCCTTGCAGCCTCATGGGGCTACTTTTTTTCGGGCAATGGAACATGCCCAGGAAAATTACAATCTAATAAACCCTCCTGGCTGGTGAGAGCATCTGGCCAATTGCTCTGTCACCTCTTGAGAGGAGCATTAATAGGCCACAGCCAGAAAGAAAGCAACGCCAGAAGGGGAGAGGTGATGGAAACAGATCCTTTCCCCTGCTCTGGCCACAGGTTTTTTTTTTTTTTTTTTTTTCCCCTAAGAGGCCCTTTGGGAAGGGGAGGCAGCTGAAGCCAGGAGCAAGCACACAGAAGCTCATTCCATGCCCTTGCAGGCTGCAATCAGAGCCAGGAAGCATCGGGGGGCCTGGTGGGTTGGTTACAGGAGTGAACAGACTGCTCCTGCTCTGTGATTATTCCTTAAGGGCTCTTGACTAAAGGTCACATTGTGTGGAAAGCACCGGAGCAGGGGTGGCTGGATAACGAGGCAGTGTTTGCTTAGGGGTTTTTCTTCATGGTCTGGAGTGTTAAATACCCCAGCAGCAGCTTTTGATCCCTGCTGGGCCTGCTGGGCCACAGCCCCTGTCCCACTGGTGAATCCCCAGGATCCGGGAGCCATCCACCCAAACCTGCAGGGTGCAATGGGATCCAGGAGCCATCCACCCAAACCTGCAGGGTGCAATGGGATCCAGGAGCCATCCACCCAAACCTGCAGGCTGGAATGGGATCCAGGAGCCATCCACCCAAACCTGCAGGGTGCAATGGGATCCAGGAGCCATCCACCCAAACCTGCAGGCTGGAATGGGATCCAGGAGCCATCCACCCAAACCTGCAGGCTGGAATTGGAGGGATCCAGGAGCCATCCACTCAAACCTGCAGGCTGGAATGGGATCCAGGAGCCTTCCAGACCATTTCCTCACCCACTCATCAGGCACTCCCAAAGCAGAGTAGCTCTGTGTGACTAAAAACTGGGAGCTCAGGCGTCCCACACTCCCACAGAGGGGCAAACCCCCACTTTTTACATTATTTTAGGCTGAAATATCCATCGGACAGCTCGTGAAGGAACGGGACAGTGCGGTGGGGACAGCACCTGGTACTCAAAGGAGGGCGTCAGGCGGTAGTTGAGCATCTCCTGGTGGAACACGGGGGTGATGCTGCCCGACATGGGCGGCACAATCCAGACCCAGTCGGCGGGACAGCCCCCCCGGCAGCGGTACTCGTTCTCCATGTGCTTGATGAAGGACTCGGTGGCCGAGTGGTGATCCACGATGGTCACCTTGTCACTCTGGGGGGGACAAGAGAGCAGAGCCAGCAGTCGGCAACACAGCCCAGAGGGCAAAAGATAAACTTTTATGGTTGGAGATATTCCCAGATATTCCCAAATATGGTCTTTGGGGATGATCCAAGGTGGCTGCTGACCCTGGTCTTCCCAAGGAGGCTCTAAAGCTGCCCTGGTGCTTTGAGAATAGATCACAGAATCACAGAATCAATCACAGAGTCACAGAATTTCTAGGTTGGAAGAGACCTTCAAGATCATTGAGTCCAACTCAATGCCCCAACACCTCAACTAGACCATGGCACCGAGTGCCACATCCAGTCCTTTTTTAAACACATCCAGGGATGGTGACTCCACCCCCTCCCTGGGCAGGCCATTCCAGAACTATGTCCTATGGGAGCCCTGTTCCCCCTTTCATTGTCCTGGGCCAAGCAAAGATGGGATGGATGGGATGGATGGGATGGAACAGAACCTTGGGAAGCTCTTCCAACAGGGCAGTTCTGGGAAGGACTCTCACCCTTTGGAGCTGGGTCACCAAGGGCTGGTTTTGTTACTCAGCCTTTAAGTGCAGGCTGGGGGAGAAGCTGGGCCCATTCCTGCCTCATGGATAGGTCAGGAGGGCTGGGTTTCCCCCCTGTTGGGATATTCCCTCTGGACCAGCAGGATTCAGGTGCTGGTGGTGTTGTTTGACAACATCCAGAATGTTTATTATTAAATTAAATTAAATTAATTATTAAATCTCACTGCAGCAGCCCAAATTGGGGAGGCACAGCCCAGTTTCAGCCACTGTCCTTGGGTGGATATCTCCACACCTGTCCCACCCAGTCCCTGTGTCCCCCCAGCCCATCCCAGACACAGCAGGGTCCCTGGGTACCTGGAAGCTGTAGAGCACAGCGATGTTGATCTCCACCAGGGCCTGGTCCTTCCACAGAGAGGACGTTTTCCTCATATCCAGGTTCATTTTCTTGGCCACTTCCTGTAACAAAACATGGCAGGACAGGAAGGACTTAACGGCCAAAACCCAAGGATTGGAGATCTCTGCTTGGGATTTCTTCCCTCTGGGAATTCTCATGGATTTCTTCCCAGAGGAAAGACCTAGGCTGGCACAAGGCACCCACAGGGCAGGGAAGGGCTGATGTTGTGCCTTCCTCTGGGGAGAAATCCTGCCTTTTCCTCTCCATGGCAGGAGCACAGCCTTTCCTCCTCCCTGAGCAGAGGCTGGTGGCCAAATGCTGCTGAGGAGGCCACCAGGAGCAGCTGGACACTCACACTGCTCCCACCCCTCTGCTTTTCGGGACACTAGGAAGAGATGGAGCCCCTCTCAATAACACAGCATTCCTTGGAATGTTCTGATGGATCCAGACCCCCTGCATGGGCACCTTCCCATGGTTTGGCTTTGTCTCTCCCAGCGTGGGCAGTCCCTGAGCCACGGGGCCAGCTGGAGGGACCCAAGGGCACACACATCCCTGGAGAGCCTCCAAGTGTCTCTGCACCCTTTCACATTTTAGCCCTTGGCCTCAACTGAGCACATGGCCAGGTGTTTGCTGATCCCTAAGATTCTTTGGGAAGCCCATGGGAAGCTCCACAGGGATCCCAACAGCTGTGTCAGACACCTGCTGGCCCCACAGAGACCTTGCCAACCTCAGCCACATGGCTCCAGGAGAAGGGATATCCTGCACTCTCCTGCTCCAAAAAACTCTCTCCTGTGGGCCTGATATTTCTGAGTCTGAGAGATTTCAGCCTGCTAAACAGCTGCTAACTTTTTCACAAGGAAAAAGTTCTCAAGAAAGCTTCTTCTCAAAACAATCTTGGCAAACAACTCTCCTTTCTCAAATGGTGCAGTGGTTAAGATTCAGTGCTCTCACCACCATGACCCAGGTTTGATTTCCAGTCAGAAAACCAGCAGAAAACAGCACCTGGAGAAGGATTGTTTTGAGAAAGGATAGTTGTTTGCCAAGACTGTTTTGAGAAGAAGCTTCCTTGAGAACTTCTCCCTTGGATACAAGTTAGCAGCTGCTTAGCAGGCTGAAATCTCTCAGACCCAGAAATATCAGGCCCACAGTCCCCCAGGGCCCTGCCTGCTCCCCATAGCTCCCCAGGGGCCGGGAGCAGCGGGAATCACCTCCAGGATGTTGTAGCGGGAGTTGTCGCAGTAGTCGCGGACGCCGATCTCCGTGCCCATGTACCAGCCGCTGAAGGGGCAGGCGGAGAACTCCAGGCCCCCGATCTCCAGGAGCATGTTGGAAACGGCTGGCAGCCCGTACCACTTCAGGCCCAGGTCCTTGAACCACTCAAACCTGCCAGGAAAATAGGCAGGGTCAGGTAAGCAGGCAGGAGTTTTCTGCCCAATGCAGTCGGGGGGTGTGGGAGGTCACTTTGCCACCAGGGTGAGGGACCTGAAGCAGAACATTCCCATCAGTACCTCCCTTTGGGGCTGTTTGTGGGGACAAGGTGATTATGGAGTGGTGTAAGCCCTGGGGAGACTTCAAGGAAAAGAAAACTTCCTGAGAAAATCAATCTGGGTACGAGGGAAAGCCCTGAGACACGGACACAACTTCCTTGCCAGCTCTGCCAACTTCACTGGAGAGAAGACCTGGGAGAGGGTCTTGGCTGAAGCTCCCAGGCCACAGCAAGGGTGGAACCAGAGGAGCTGAGTCCTGCTGATCCCCTCAGAGCAGTTTTGGGGCTGCCTGTGACTCACTTGGGGTGCCGGATGGGCACTTCCAGCACCAGCTCCGGCGGGATTTCGAAGAGCTCGGGGTCGTTGCCGTTGGCCTGGAGGAGCAGGGGCAGGATATCGAAGCGCCCGTACGGAGCCTTCCAGCCTTGCTGGATGCAGATCTGCAGGGAAAACAAAGGCAGGGTTGATGTCCCAGCAGGTCACCTGCTCTTCAGGGAATTGTGTGGTCCTGGGCAGGGCTGCTGGTGGGATTTCTGTCCTTATGGTTGAGCAAAGGGAGCTACAACAGGGGGTGGCCTGTCCCAGCCCACCCATGGCCATGTCAGGGGAATTTGGGGTAAAAACGAGCCTGGAATAGATCCCCAGCGGGATCATGGCTTGTGCCTGTAATAGTGAAGGAGAAATCAGGTGAGAAAAGCAGAAAAGTGACAAAACCCAGCCTTTACTCCTGGGAAGAAACCGGAGGGTGACACAAACCCAACCTCCCCCTGTGGTGCTGCACTGGACAATCCCAACCTGCCTGACCCAGCGTTAGGGGTTAGATTTGTTCCTTTTTGACTTATAGAACTTTTCCCCATAAGTTTCTAGGAGATGAACTGCTGGGTACTTGTGGGTGCTAGACCAAAACAAGAAGGTGGCCAAAAGTCAGGAGAGGACCGTAGCACTGGGACTACACTTCTTTAGTCTCGGGGAGTTTTCCTCGGAGGGGGAAGAGTTTTGGGGGGCAGGTAAAGGACAGGGCTGGGGGCAGCTATGCCCTCTCTTGCTCTCGGCATAGGAGGGAGGACGGCCAGGCTGCTGCTTGCTGTGGGAGGAGTTCACTGTGACCACCAAGTCCAGTCCTGGGAAATCTCCCACCATCTGCTCGTGTGCCCCAGAACTCTGAGTTCGCCTCCTCCAGCCCTGTCCCTCTGCTGCCGTTTCTTCGGAACTGCTTTGAGGCTTTTTGCTACTCTGTGGCCCTGCCCTGCCCCTGCCCTGTCGGGACATCTCTGCCCTTCCAGCCACCACTGCAGAGCTTCTGATTTATCTCATCCACCAGCCCGGGATCTTCCACCATTCCAGCCTGGTGCTCTCACAGTCCCACAGGGGCACCAGGATCAGACTGCCCCAGGCTTTGTGAAGCAAAACCCTCGAGGTTCCTGGCTCTGTTTATTATTAATGCTGCAGTTGTTGTTGTTTGTTTGCCTCATTATACAACTGTTATTCCCATCCCCATATCTTTACCTGAGAGCCCCCTTTATTTTCAAAACTATAACCACTCAGAAAGAAAGAGCTAAAATTCTCCATTCCAAGGTCTCTCAAACCAAGACACCCAGCCCCTGGTCCCCGTGGGGGTGCCCAGGATTCCTGTGTGCCTATCTGGGCACCTCGGTGAGCTCCACGTTGGCGGGATCCCCCAGGATGGTTCCGTCGGGCTGTTTGTAGCCGGCGTAGCGGATCAGCTGCGCGTTCCAGATGCGGAAGTCGTGCTTGCTGTCCGTGCGCTGCGGGAAGATGGTGATGGCAGACCTGCAAGGGGGAAAGGTGGCGGATCATGGCCTCTTCTGACCCAGAGATAGGGCAGTTGAGAGGTGTTTTAAAAGCTTTTATTCCATTTTCAGCCTTATGTGAAGGGTGAGACAACAGAGGTGTTATAATTCCATCACAAGCCAACTATTTCCTAATTCCAATCCATTAGAAGCCTTTCTTGGCCTATCAGCTTTTGCCACACAGTGCTGTAAATTCCTTAAAGCCAATCATCTGAAATTACCCCTCATGGGTCCTACCACAATCTTGGAATCCTAGAAACTTAGAGTTTAGGGGTTTAGTATACAGTAATACATATGAGTCAAGATGGAGGATTTGGGGTGTTGTCTAAGTCCTCTTTCTTTACCTTCTTCCTTCTTCTTTATGGATTTGGGTGTTTTTCTCTAATTGACTGAGGAAAGTCCACATTGCAGGTCTCGAGTGGTCATTATTGGGTCAAAAATATAAATAATACAGGTGTCACTTTGTTCCTGGGTAATTATCTCTTAAATAGCCTTGGTAAGAGTTAGAAGCTCTCCATTTTACCTCATTTCCCCAGCTTGCTAGTTAAGCTCACAGCTCGTGAGCCTGTAAATACTGTAAATAGATAAGATATAATGAACATTCCAAATCTGAACTCAACATGGAGTATTATTTATCCTGACCTTAGCAAGAGAAGAAAAGAAGCCAAAGCAGTCACACTACAGCACACCTTTCACAGTTCTATTTCTCCAAAGTATCCAGTCTTATTTGCAAGCTCATCCTTTGAAACTTGTTTCTAGTTCCATTTCTCTCTCAACCCTGTCTGTCCTATTCCATGGCTTTTCTAAGTCTACAAATCCATTTCTCACAAAAAGCAGGGCTGGTGAATGCCAGGAGTGGGGAAATGCTGGAGGAAAAGGTGCTGCCACCACCTCTGGGTGTGCCCTGAGTGAGTCCCAAAGATTTGTTACACTGGAGGGAGTTGTGGCTCTGGAATTTGGGGTGTTCCCGGCTCCTGGCTGCTAATGGGGGGGTTCAGACAGATCTGGGGAGCAGACCCAAGCTTTGTGTTGGATGCAGAACATAGGAAAGGGGAAATAATCGGAAAATCTTCCCTCTGAGGCCCCACAGGCAGCAAGAAGAGGGAGACTTGGACCAGCAGGACTCCCCCACCCCAGATCAGGTCCCTCTAACACTCCCAGGGCTGCTGCTGGCTGTGCAGCTGCCCAGACCCAACCCCAGCAGGGCCCAGAGCTGGGTCTCCACCCCTCCAGAGGCCCTGGGATTCCCACCCTGGTGTCTCCCTGCTGGCTCACCTGAGGTTGCCCTTGTTGGTGGCGTACTTGATGTGGTTGCAGATGTAGTTGAACATCCCGTGGGCCGTGGTGCAGTCCCGGGCATCGAACACCTGGAACAGGGAAGCAGTTGTGAGGGTGTTCCAGCTCCTGGGGCAGAGCCAGGCAGAGCAAACACAGCACACGGAGAACTCCAGGCACCACCGTGGCTTCTCAGGGATCTGAAGCTCCGTAATTACGTGTTCCCTGCCTTTGGAACATGTGGATGTCTAATGCAGCTGCCCCTTTTGCTTTGGAGAGGTGACTCATCTGCTGCTCAGGCAAAAACCTCCTCATTCCCGTGCTCCCAACCTGCTGCTGTTCCTGCCTTCCCCCCCAACAATTACAGACTCTGCTCTGCTTCTCCTGTAGATCAGCACTCAAAGCTGGAACAGAACAGGTGCCAGCCAGGTCTGAGGGACAGGGAATCACGGAATCATGGAATGGTTTGTGTCAGGACTTTTAGAGGGCATCTCATTCCACCCCCTGCCATGGGCAGGGACACCTTCCACCATCCCAGGTTGCTCCAAGCCCTGTCCAGCCCGGCTTGGACACTGCCAGGGATCCAGGGGCACCCACAAAAGCCTTGGGAACTCAGGAAGGGGGATCAACAGAAGGGGCTGTGCCCATTCCCTGTGTGAAGCAGCCACAGGAGCTGCTCAGCAGCCCTGGATGTGTTCCAGGCTACAGGAGGAGAGGACATCTCTGTACCGAGGGATTCCCTAGGGATCGCTGATTTCCAATCCCATTCTGTGCTTCCCTTGCCAAGAGGGCACTGAGCCAAATCCTCTCCTGCTGGATCTCAGTACTGAGCACAAACCTGTCCTGCTGCCTCTCTCCAGGTGGAACAACAGGTTTGGAAGCAGCAGGAGAGATGTTGGAGCAGGATCTGATTTTGGAAAATGTCCCCTGGAGCACCAGCTTCCTTTCAGACACAGCCACCTCATCTCCCATCCCACAGACACTTTTCCTGCTCCTGCTGACATCCCAAAGCTGCTGAGGGGGGTTGTGTGCACTGAACACCTGCCTCAGGTGTTGGAGAGGAGGGTTTGCCTCTCCAGAACTCCAGCAGAGCCTTTGGCAGGAATCTCCTGGTGGGATTTGTGCTCACCTGCAGCTTGGACCACTGGATCCTGCCCACGCAGCGCGCCGCGTTCCTCCAGGCGTGCTTGGCCCCGTAGATCAGCTCCGTGTCCCGCAGCTGGTAGGTGTCAGTGGCCTCAATCTCCTTGGTCACCTCCTCCAGCCTCTCCATATGGGCCTTGGAGCCGGATCTGGGGAGGTTGGGAGCAGAGGGGGTGGAGGGTCAGGCAGAGGGCAGGGAATGCTGCTGCTCTCCAGCTGGAATACCTCGTTCCTACACACACACAGGGATTGTGTGGATGGATATCCCGGCTTTGGGGTAACAGGTGAGCAAGGAATGGGGGAGAGGGCAGTGACTTGGGCGGAGACACAACAAACACCAGGAATGGAGCTCTGCTCAAGGAGCAGCTGCTGCTGGAGCACCAGAATCTCCCCATGCTGTGACTGACACGTGGGGGATCAGATCATGGAATCATNTGGAATCATGGAATCATGGAATCATGGAATCATGGAATCATGGAATCATGGAATCATGGAATCATGGAATGGGTTGGGTTGGAAAGGACCTTAAAGCCCATCTCATCCCATCACCCCCTGCCATGGGCAGGGACAGCTTCCACTAGCTCAGGGTGCCCCAAGCCCCAATGTCCAACCTGGCCTTGGGATCCAGGGGCAGCCACAGCTGCTCTGGGCCCCCTGTGCCAGGGCCTGCCCACCCTCCCAGGGAACAATTCCTGCCCAAAATCGCATCCATCCCTGCCCTCTGGCAGTGGGAAGCCATTCCCTGTGTCCTGTCACTCCAGGCCCTTGCCTCAAGTCTCTCTCCATGTTTCTTTTTGCCTCCTTGGGGTGACCTCCTGGGGCACTGGAAGGCTTCCATGAGGTCACCTCAAAGCTTCTCTTCTCCAGGCTGAACATTCCCAACTCTCTCATCCTTTCCTCCCAGCAGAGCTGCTCCATCCCTCTGCTCATCCTGGTGCCTCCTCTGGGCTGGCTCCAGCAGCTCCAGCTCCTTCCTGTGCTGGGCCCCAGGGCTGGAGGCAGCAGGTGACACGTGTGACATCTGGGACCAGCAGCAGCCTGGGGCTGTGGCCTCCTGCAGGCAGCACTCACCTCTTTATGGAGGAGTAGTACTGGTCAATGAAGTCCTTGGCCAGCAGCAGCACCTCCTCCTTGGTCCTGGTGTCCTCTGCCTTGCGGATGTGGGGGCTGGGGGTCATCACGGAGCCCATGCAGATCTGCTCGGTGCACGCCGTGGCCTGAGGGGACAGCGGGGAACAGGAATGTTCTGGAGCCACCACGGCACTTCTGAGCTGGGCTGGGGCAGTCAGTGACCACCTGCACAGAGTGTGGTGGTGTCTGACACACAGGGACACTCCCAGCTGGCCGGGGACACTGTGTGATGACAGCCAGGCCATGGGCAGACACCTCTTGTCCCTCCTGACCCAGACAATGGAGAGATGGGATTCACACCCCAGCTGGGCAGGAAGCCAAACACTTTTCCTTATTTATCCCAGATGGATTTCCCTCCCTCTGCCTATTGCACCAGGCTGGAAATTCAAACCCTGCTGGAGACGAGACTGAATTCCTCCACTCCTGCAATCCTGGGTGAATCCATCTGGGAAATGGCACCATCCTCTCAGCGACGCTCAGGGAATTTTGGCCAGTCCTGCCAACCCTACTCACCATGGCAGTCTTGAGGTGCAGGGTGTCGTGGAGCACAGAGCCCGTCTCCCAGTTCTTGATCTTCACAAAACGAGGGCATTTGGAAGGGCTCCCGTTCAGGGTGTTCTTGGTCGGGGACTGGCGCCCGGATGGCGGCGGCTGGAAAACAGGGAAAAAAATACCCAGACAAGGTCAGAACTCACCAGCAAAGCACAGGAAAAGGTCCCAACAACGCAGGATCATGTGTGGGTGGATGCATGTGCCTAAATTCCAGGGGTGACCATCATATCATCCCAATATTTGGCATTATTTGGGATCCTACAACAGAGCAACTGACTCACAATGGAATTACGAAGCTGTGTCTGCTTGTGGGACAGCCAAACTTGGGAAAAATGAGTTAAAAACACAGGTGGAAGTGACTTGGAGAATGTTGTGTTTAAGTTTGCCAGAGGAAGCCTCTCCTCCAAAATCTGTGGGACGTTTCTTTCCAAGGAGCATCACCTGCTCAGCTTCTGCAGGTGCCAAGCTCTGCCTGGCCGGTGACACAGAACAAAGAGCTGAGCATCAACCTGTGCAAGCCAAAGGCACAGCTCCTTGGATATTAGTGCTGGAAAGAGGATTGTAGGAATGAGGATGGATAAATTATTATTTATTTTTATTTATCCAAGTGGGGGAGGCTGCTGAATCATGAGCAGTTGGATTTCTCCAGCCTCAGCTCGCTGATGCTCTGCCTTGGATGAGCACTCTGCACTCTGCATCAGCTGGGCTCACCCAGCTCTCCTTGAGTTCTGTGCCAGCACGAGGAGAGCCTCAGCCAGCACAGAGCTTGAGAGGAGCAGAACTGGTTCCAGGTGCTTCTTTTTGTACATTTTCACGGATAAAACCGCAATTTTCTGCTGTGGCCCCTGCTCACCCCGAGCACTTAAAGCTGAAAGAGCCATCAGTGTCTGCAGTGGGCACAGGGGAGCTGCAGCGGCTCTGGGAAGCAGAGCTCTGTCTCCCAGCAGTCAGATCTTACCCAGGGATGTAATTCCATCACTCCAACCACGGCGCTGTTGCTGCAGCTCTCCTGGGGACATCTGAGAGCGTCCTGGCCAGAGCTGCTGGTGTTTGGCTCCACTTCAAGGCTCTGCACAGCGGAGCTGGGCTTGCACTGGATCTGCCCCTTCCTACAAGAACCCTGGGGCTGGTGTCCCTTTTGAACTAATCTGGTTCTCCTGAAGCTGACACTGCCCCCAGCAGAGTGTCCCCCTCTTTTCTGGGGGTCCTGGGCCCATGTCACCACCGCAGAGGTGACAAATCCAGCCTGAAGCCAAGATCCAGCACAGGCTGGGAGCAGCTCCTGGTTGAGGAGGAGAAGCAGCAAAAGCCACAGGGATGACAAAGCAGCTGAGGCTCCAGGAGTGACTCGTCCCTGCTTCACCAGAGGATTGCTCTGCTTTTCCAGAGCTCGGAGAGATCAATGCCTGCCTGATTGCAAGGCTGGGCTCAGCAGACACTTTTGCAATGCCCTGCTGGCACTGTCAGCCAGACTTTTTGCTCAGTTCTTGTTTTTACCAGAAGCTCCAGATTTTTTTTTCCCTGGAAAACAGGGGTTTCAAGCAGCCTGAGGCTCGCAGTGTAATGCCACACTCTGAAAACATATTCTGGGAGCAAGGGACAGGGGCTGGAGGGGAAGGCAGAGATTTACAGCCTCAATCCTCAGCAGGACCTTCTTTAGCCCTTGCAGTTTCCAAAAGCTGCTCCCTGCACCCCCTCAGGCTGTGCTGCCGTGGATCTCTGACATTCCTCATGTCACAAATCCCATGATTTTCCCAGGGACTGAGTCAAAGTCTACCCCTTGAAGCCAAATGTCCACACACAACACATCTCAGCCTTCCCTTTGCACGCTGCAGAAACCAAACACAAACCCTCATGCAGAGCTCAAACCCACCAGTAAATTAAAAGGACCTCCTCGATGTATTCTGGAAAAACACTATTTCTAAGCTCATTTTTTTCAATTCTGAGGAGCACAACCTGAATCATGGCAGTGGCAGCTCCTGGTCATTTTTCCCCCTGCTTGTTTTACTCTTCCAAGAGAATTAAATCGTTTCTTTAGCCACCAACAGCGTCCTGTGCTCCCCGACCCACCCTGAGGACCAAAGGGGACAATCTGCCACCTTCCCTCTGAGCCTGATTGCACCTCTGAGATGGGCAAAACGTGCTGAAAACAGCTCAGAAATGCAACCCAAACCAATCCTCGCCTGCAGCTGCACCTGCCAGACAGAACACAGGGGCACCAGGCGGGGAGTGTTGATTGTATCCAGCACTTTTTAATCGGAGTTCTGATCTCCTGACAAGGTGTGCTGCTAAAATACTCCTTGCTGGAGCAGGTATGGCCCCAAAACGTGCTGGGAATGCAGGTGGAGCCATGTCCCCATCATTGGGGATGTTGGCTGCTTATCTGCCTGCAGATGTTCTGCCTCAAAGCCCCTCCAAGCTGCCTCCTCTCCCATTTGTCTGCAGGAACCGGGCAAGCTGGGATCTTGGAATCACAGAGGCATTGAAGGTTGGGAAAGATCTCCCAGGTGGTTGATCCCAGCCTTTGAATCATGGAATCATGGAGTGGTTTGGGACTTTTAAAGGCCATCCTACCCCACCCTCTGCCATGGGCAGGGACACCTTCCACCATCCCAGGCTGCTCCAAGCCCCAGTGTCCAACCTGGCCAGCACCAAGCTGCCAACGACAGCAGAGCACTGAGTGTCATTTCTTGGACACTTNCCCACCCTCTGCCATGGGCAGGGACACCTTCCACCATCCCAGGCTGCTCCAAGCCCTGGCCAGCCTGGCCAGCACCAAGCTGTCAACCAGAGCACAGCACTGAGTGTCATTTCTTGGACACTTCCAGGGATTAACCCATTAATCTGCTCCAGTGCCTGACAACCCTTGCTGGGAGAGGCCACGGAGCAGAGGGATGCTGAACCCTGGGATCCCAGCCAGGCTGGAGCAGAGGTGTCAGCTCTGCCAACCACATCCCGGAGCAGCTGTGGAGAGAGAGAGAGAACCCAGAGGAGCCCAGGAGGGAGCTGTGTGTGAGTTTATGTGTGAGTTTGTGTGTGAGTTTGTGTGTGAGTTTGTGTGTGAGTTTGTGTTTTGTGTGTGTGTGTGTGCCTTCCCTGCACGCTGAAACCGGAGCCAAACATTCCCCCGCCGCTGTGCCAGCGAGGCTGCGTGAGCTCTTTTCATGTTTTAATTAGGCAGCTGGGATATCGGTGACTCAGGAGAGGGGACAAGCCGAGAGACAACTGCGGCAGCCGGGGCGCACACGCGTTATGCAAACAGCGCTCACCGGGAGCGGCTCCGGAGCTGTCTGCTCCTGCAGCCCGGCCCTGGGGGCTCCTCGGGGACACGGTGACAGCGGACATCTCCCGTTCCGGGCTCTGCAGGTGCTCACCCTGCCATGGCTGAGCCCCGGCGGCTGTGCCAGGGCAGCAGCAGCAGCAGCAGCCGGGTCGTGGATTTATTTCGGCGCTGACATTTCCTTCCAGACAGCATCAACCCCGCTCGGCTCAGAGCGTGTCCTTTCCTTCGTGCAGCTGCAAATCACCCTCGCAAGCTGCTCCGAGCGGCTTCCCCCGGGAGCTGCAGGGGCACAGAGCTCCCTGTTGCCTTCCAGCTGCTCCAAAATCAGTCCCTGAGGACTGAAACAGGACCTGGCACAGCCACAACACCTCCAGGGTCAGGGCCAGGGGGATCGGGCTCCTGGGAAACAGGCGAAAAAACGCGGTGTGGTTTTGTAAAAAAATAAACAGAGGGATGGGGATCGATGCCCAGCGGGGCTTTCAGCACCTTATTACGAGCCTCAGTGAGCATTCGCCACCTGGCCAAGTGAATCCACCCAATCCTGCCTCAAAAAACCAGGGAAAGTTCCCACTTGGCTTGACTTTCCCCTGTGTTAATAGTATTTATTGCTGCTTGAAAGAAGTTCAGCTGCCTTGACTGCACACAGCCCCGGGGAACGGCTGGGGGAAAAGCCACGCTGCTTCCAGAAAAGCAGGCGTAAGGATTTGGGGATAAGAAGGATAAAAAGAAAGCTGTGCATCCAGTGGAAAGAAAAAAAAATATAAAAAAATAATAAAGCGTTTAATAGCAGCTTAAGAGTGGCGGTTTTGGCAGCCCCAGCAGAGGCAGAAATTAAGCTCTGCACACAGAAGGTTATAAAGTGCTCGTGGTGACAGACACGGAGCCTCTGCAGAGCTGGGGCACGGGCAGAGCAGCACCGAGCTGTCCCTGCGCTCAGCATTCCTGCCTCAGAGCCTTATCCGTGTGCTGGGGATCATCCACGGGCTGCCCAGGGCCACCCCCGGGGTGCTGCCACTCCCCTGTGCCCGGCTGGGGTGGCACCGCCCGAGGTGTCCGTGCTGCTGCGACACCGGGCGGGTCCTGAGGGGAGGGAGGCTGGGAATGGATCCCGGCTGCACCTCAGCTCCCAGCCAGGCTGGGTACAGCCCTGCAGCCTGGGCAGGGCTATCCCAGGGCCCTGTGTGGGGCACAGAGGGGCTCCTGTGTCCCCCACGGGTCCCTGAAGCTGCGAGGCTGCAATGGGAGCATCATTCCATGCAGGATTCCCAGGAGAAATGCAGCCAGCCCTGGGGCCCAGCACAGGAGGGACCTGGAGCTGCTGGAGAGAGCCCAGAGGAGGCACCAGAGATGCTCCAAGGGCTGGAGCCCCTCTGCTCTGGAGCCAGACTGGGAGAGCTGGGGGTGCTCACCTGGAGAGGAGAAGGCTCCAGGGAGAGCTCAGAGCCCCTGGCAGGGCCTAAAGGGGCTCCAGGAGAGCTGGAGAGGGACTGGGGACAAGGGATGGAGGGACAGGACACAGGGAATGGCTTCCACTGCCAGAGGGCAGGGCTGGATGGGAGATTGGGCAGGAATTGTTCCCTGGGAGGGTGGGCAGGGGCTGGGATGGAATTCCCAGAGCAGCTGTGACTGTCCCTGGATCCCTGGCAGTGTCCAAGGCCAGGCTGGATGGAGTTTGGAGCAGCCTGGGACAGTAGAAGCTCCCATGGCAGGGAGGTGATGTCCAGTCTGGTCCCCAGCTCCTGCCCTGGCTGATCCCAGCAGGGAGACCCTCGTGCCCCAGCCCTGGCAGAGCTCACACACGTCACGTCCTCCCCGTGGTGATCCTGGTGGCCTGGCAGGGTCTGCCTGACGTCTCTGGCTGCGCTACAAACGTGGAGTTAATCTCCTTCTGGCAAGGAAGCCCGAGAATTTATGGCCGTGAAGTGTGAGGAGATGAAAAGGCACCGTGGAAGGCATTCTCTGAAGTGCTCCATTGAATTACCATCAGATGAATGCAAAGGGCTCTAATGATGCAGCTTGGCCCGGTGCCACCAGCAGGGATCACGTTCCCCAGGGAGGCCTCAGCGTCCTGGCGGGGCTCCCGTCCCTCGTCAGCCCTTGGATGAGGAGCACCATTCTCCAGTGACCTCCATTCCCTGCCTGAACCACAGGGACCTCAGCTCCTGGCCCAGACAGGCTCTGGGATCCATCCTCTTCAGTTTTTGGGATCAAATTCACCTTGTCCCTGCAGGTTCCCGTCCCTGCACGTTCTTTGTGCTGTGAGAACCCATCAGGATGGGTCACATTCCCACAAACCCTGGGAATTTTGATTTTCCCACCCAAAGCAGCCCCAGCCACGGCCTCTTACCTGCTCTGCCTCGGAGTGGGGGTTGTTCAGGACCACAGGGACGTTGCTTTTCCCCCACAGGTCCCCCGGGACACGCTCGCTCTCCATCCGAGCCGGCAAAGCCTTCTGGGGGCTGTTCTCCCCTTCCCTGAAACTGAAGGGTTAAAGATCATTGGGGTCCCTGGGCGCTGGCACCACGGGCACAGCTCCTGCCCCAGCTGCTCCCCACAGGAGCCGGCTCTGCCCCACGGGAAGGAGGGGAAGGCTGAGCCTCGGCCAAGGCGATGAGGCAGCGAGGTGAGGACAGCCCAAACACGATGGGAACTCCAGCTCAGAGCCACTCCAGAGCCCTGGCCACACACTGGCCCTACAACAGAGCCTCTCCACCCCAAAAAGCTGAGCTGGAACCCTGGGAAAGCAAGCAGGGAGATGGGGAAAGGAGGCTGGAAAAGCTGGGGGCAGAAGGAGTTTGCAGAGCAGCTCGGTGTTTATGAGCAGGGAAGAGGAAAAAAAAACACCAACAAAAAAAACCCCAAACCAAACAACCAGAAGAAACAGAGGGATCCCAGGAGCTCTGAATCCTCTTCCTGACCTTTCCAGGTGCTGTGAGTGGAAGGGATTTCAGTCAAGCAAACTGATAGATTGCCCCTGGAACTGCTGGGGATGAGGGAATGCTGGGGACATCCCAGCGCTGGCTGCCCCAGCCCATGCGGTGACACTGGAGTAACTCAGGAGTAATTCAGGAGGAACTCAGGAGTAACTCAGGTGTAACTCAGGTGCAACTCACTGCACCACACACATCTTGGGGTGTGGGAGAGGCTCTGAAATGCCACCCCAGCAGCTGATGCAAAAGCTCTGCCACGTGAGGCAATAAATGGATTTTAGAGATGTGACATTCAGAGAGGCAGGAGGTGGCACCTGTGTCACCGCAGAGGGAAGGGGCTCCCTGCGCTGGGCTGAGCAGGGGCACGGCTCAGGATGGGCACAGGCACGGAAGAAATGCCCTCTGGAATTGTTTTGCTCCTGCTGTCAGCCCTTAAAAGTCTTCCAGATGCCACTGAATCGATAATGAGAGTTCTCATTAGCGGCAGCAGGGTCTGGGCACTGACCAAAGTAGGACACTCGCACTCAGGGCATCAATCACACCAACAGCATGCTCTGGATTCCATTTCAGGCAGACAAATAAATACAAATAAATTCCTTTTCGCAGTCCTTGAACTCCTTTAGCTTAAGGAAAAGACTTCATTTAAAGAGCACCTCCCTGTGCTTTTTCTGTCATTTTTCTGCTTTCACAGAGCCATGCTCAGCTGCCAAAACATTTCCCTGGGCTCTGGCCACCTTCCAAACATTGGAAAGTGGCCACCTTGGTGCAAGTGAGGAGGCACAGGTGCCTAAGGGACGTTTTTCCTGGGATTTCTGTGCCCCTCCAGGCCATGAAAGCTGCTCCTTGGTGACCTGGCTCCTGGGAGGATGTGAAAGGGTTTCAATCAGATAAAACACACAAAAAGAACCCCACCCGCAGCAGCTCAGCCAAAAGCAACAGATCCCAATCTCTGCTGCAGGGGCTGGTGATCCACAGGGATCCCAGAATCCACGTGGATCCACAGGGATCCTGGGGACAGGGACAGCCCCACAGCCCCGCTGTGCCCAGCCCAGGCTCCCCTGGCCAGTGTCCCTCCATCCCGGTAATCCCCAGCAGCAAGGCAGGGAATTAGCAGGATGAGGCTGCAGCCGGGCTGGCTCTCCCCTCCCAGCCAGGCCCAGCTGTTCAATGCCCAAAGAACTCTCATTTCCAGGGCTGCACATCCCTGCCCTCCTGCCCTGATCCCCACCGTGCCAGGGGACACAGAGCCAGGTCAGCACGGGGCCACTGAGCTCCTGAAGTCACCTCCAGCTGCTGCCGAGCCCCAGCTGCTGCTCCTCACAGCTTGGGGCCCAAAATCCAGACAGAAGCACTGAATCCATCGGGAAGACATCCCCTGGCTCTCCTGGAGGTTGGGACTTAGCAGAGGAGAACCTGCTGGAAAACCATGGGGTCCCAGAGGAGAAGTTTGGGATCAGCCAGAGATCCCACAGGCACCTCCAGAAGGATGGAGGCACCTGCTGCTGCCAGGGA
Organism: Pycnonotus jocosus; assembly: GCA_013400435.1. Taxonomy (NCBI): domain Eukaryota; kingdom Metazoa; phylum Chordata; class Aves; order Passeriformes; family Pycnonotidae; genus Pycnonotus; species Pycnonotus jocosus. The sequence goes on along the minus strand of VWYP01028285.1, from coordinate 30,541 downwards.
AGGCTCTGCAGGGCCACTGCCAGCACGGGGGAAGCTGGGAGAGGGATCCATCCATGGGCAGCAGCAGCTGGAGGCCCTGGGATGTGGGATTGCATCGTGTGCACAGCAGCAGAGCCGTAAACGCTGGCAGCTGGAGACATCCCAGGTGCTGAATGAAATCGGGCGTTAATTTGGGTGTTTGGGGTTTACAGGCCCTGCTGGAGCAGGGATTGCTCCCATTCCTTGGCTGGAGCAGCAGCTGGCAGCAAGGTGCCCCATGCTGAGGGGCAGGTGGGGTGTGGTGGTGCATTTTAACCTTTATATGTTTGTTAGTTATGCTTTAGTTCAGTGAATGGTTTTGCTCTCTGTATTCCCCTGTGTAAACTTGTTTTTTGGTCCCTTCCCAAAGTGGTCAATTGCTGTGAATCCCCCTCCCCTGGGGTGCTGCCATCCACCTGGGGCATCCCCTTCTTCTAGAAGTTTCAGAGAGTCCAGCGAGGTGATTGGCCCCATACCAGACCCNCCCCTTTCGCAGCTGGTGCCAGGGCTGGCTGGTCAGGGGAGGAAAAGGCACAAAAAACGACAGTGGGGCTCCCCGGGATGCTGCACATCCCCCGGGATGCAGCGGGATCCCTGCTGCCATTCCCGATGGATTCAAGGCTGCACGAGCAGCGAGGGGCCGGCCCTGCTGGGAAAAGCTCTGCTGGAAAAGCCCAGCCAGGCTGTGACAAAGCCACCAGAGTGACCTGGGGGTGCTGCTGGTGCTGTGCCTGGCCAGGGCAGACCCCCCCACCCCGGATGAGGCTGCCCAGAAGGATCCGGCTCTGTCCTTTTGGAGAGAGGCAGGGAGAGAAAAGCCCATTCAGAGCAGCCAGAGCCTCACCCCAGTCCCAGCACAGATGGGGGAATAAAAATAAAACCCCATCAATTGCTTCATTTTACAAATATTTCCTGCCCCTCGCTTGTCAGGGCCTTGTTTGCCAGCCGGGACAGGAACAGGATTTTTGGGATGAGTTATTTTTCCTCTCTCGCCGTGGCTGCTCCAGCCCCCAGGGGCACAGGGTGACCTGGCACATCCCTGTCAGGGTGTCACTCACTGCCACAGCCCCTGGGTAAGGCTTCCAAAAGGATTTTATCACGAGGAGAGCCCACAAGGCTGCTCTGGGGCTGTGGGGAGGGCACAGCTCCCTGCAGGGAGCCAGGCTGGACATCCCCAGGGATCCACCTTGGGAGAGAGGAGCTGGCTCCTCCTCTTTGGAGAATTCCAGGCCAGGTTGGAGCACTCTGGGATAGTGAGAGGTGTCCCTGCCCAGGGCAGGGGGTGGAACACGATCAGCTTTATGGTCTTTTCCAACCTAAACCATTCCATGAGATTTTTTTTAATCCTCACTTCGATGTGTTTGAGGAGCTGGAAGCAGGGCTGAAGATGGAGGCCATTGACTGGATGGATTCTCCCAAAAGGCAGATCCAGGATCTCCCATCCCTCCCTGGCCACTCCCGGATCCACCACACGCTCTTAGCCAGACCTCTGGGATCCAGAGAGACCCAAAGCCCAGTTTGAGGGGTTTTTTACTGTTCTGAAAGCCAAATTTGAGACTTTAAAAAGGAAAGAGGAATCCTGCCCTCCCCCACTGGTGCCAGGCAGAGCCTGGGATGCTGCCTCCCCTTGGAAAGAGCATCTGGCTGTTTGGAGAAATGAGAGGCACCACTGTTTTCTTTTGACTAATTTGATGATGTTGCAGTGCTCCGGGTGATGAAGCAGAAGGGAAGTTGCTGAGACAGCCCTTTCAGAAATTTCTCCAAAGCTTTTCCAAAAAGAAATTGAAGGAAAAAAAAAAAAAAAAGGGAAGTTTGTCAGTTTGTCACTCGGCTCCTTTGAATTTCCTTGGCAGAAGGATCTCTCTGAGTTCCCAGGCAGGGAGCAGAGACAGCCCTGGCTGCTGCCATCCCAGTCTGGATGGGTGACAGGGATGGCAGTGCCCACACCTCTGGTGACAGCTCTGGTGACACTGACACCATCACCCTGTGCTGTGACCAGGGCCAGGCTTCTTCCCTCCAGACCCTTCTCCTGAAAAACCTGAGCCTGGCGCTGCGTGGGAGGCTCACACCTCACACAGGGAGAGAAATTCTTTCTTCTTTCCTCATTCCCTGACTTTTCCTGGGGAATGGCTGCACTTGCAGTGCTCCTCTTGCCTGTGCTTGGGGCTGGGATAAGCAGCTCTTGCTCTCACCTTTCTTTTGCCCTGTGGAATGTGTGGAAAACCACATTCCAGAGGGGAAAACCACATTCCAGAGGGGAAAACCACATTCCAGAGGCCATGGCATCCTCAGGAATGAAAATTCCCTGCTGCCTTCCCTGGGGCAGTTGGAAAACGGTGCTGGCTGCAGGCTGGAGGGTGCAGCAAAGTCTGGACAGCAGCAGAGGGAGAGGGATGGGGCAGGAGAAGGATTTGCAGGGTGCAGGGGATGGAGCAGAGCTCGGGAAGGGAAGGAAGCAGGAATTTGGGAGAAGGAATAACTCCAAAAGCCGGGATGCTCTCCCTGGAGAGGCAGCAGGGACGGCGTGCCCAGCGTGGGAACTGCAGGGTGATCCAAAACCAGGAGAGGGGATGTGGGTCAGCACAGAAGGAAGAGCACAAAAGCCTCGGGAAGAACCTGTGGAATGATCTGGAGAAGATCCTGAGGCCTCAGAAAGCCGGGAATGAGCCCAGCACTGGGATCAGGGACTAATGAGGCGAGCAAGCTGCAGCCTCAGGGAGCCTGTGAAATATGAGGCTGGAAAATGCCTCTGTGGAGGCACTGACACGGAAAGACCCGGGAGCTGATCCAAACAATCCCAAAATCCCACCGGCACAGCTCCAAATTCAACCAGCACCGAGCTGTGACAGCACCGCTGCCCCTTCCCAGCCATTGCCAAGGAGCACTGGGAGCATTCCAGAGGGACAGCACAGCTCAGGGGTGCTGGGATCACAGCTGGAATCCCTTGGGATCACATCTGGCCATGGGGCTGTGCTGGGATCACAACTGGGCCATGGGGCTGTGCTGGGATCACAGCTGGAGCACCTTTGGGATCACACCTGGGCCATGGGGCTGTGCTGGGATCACAGCTGGAATCCCTTGGGATCACATCTGGCCATGGGGCTGTGCTGGGATCACAGCTGGGCATGGGGCTGTGCTGGGATCACAGCTGGAGCACCTTTGGGATCACACCTGGGCCATGGGGCTGTGCTGGGATCACACCTGGAGCACCCTTGGGATCACACCTGGCCATGGGGCTGTGCTGGGATCACATCTGGGCCATGGGGCTGTGCTGGGATCACACCTGGAGCACCCTTGGGATCACACCTGGCCATGGGGCTGAGTGCTGGGATCACACCTGGCCATGGGGCTGTGCTGGGATCACACCTGGCCATGGGGCTGTGCTGTGATCACACCTGGCCATGGGGCTGTGCTGGGATCACACACAGGGACAAGGGCTGGCCCAGCCCAGGGCACACAAAGAGCAGCACAGAGCAGGCCAGGGGTGATTTGGGGACGGGTCTGATGAATTTGGGGGGAATAGGGGATGTATTTAGATGGAATATGGGATATTTTGGATGGAATATGGGATATATTTGAGGGAATATGGGATATTTTGGATGGAATATGGGATATATTTAGATGGAATATGGGATATGTTTGGGTGAAATATGAGATGTATTTGGGGAGAATATGGGATATATATGGGGGAATATGGGATATATTTAGATGGAATATGGGATATGTTTGGGTGAAATATGAGATATATTTGGGGAGAATATGAGATATATTTAGATGGAATATGGGATATTTTGGATGGAATATGGGATATATTTAGATGGAATATGGCATGTATTTGGATGGAATATGGGATATATTTGGGGGTAATATGGGATATATTAGGGTGGAATATGGGATACATTTGGGTGGAATATGGGATACATTTGGGTGGAAAATGGGATATATATGGGGTAATATGGGATACATTTGGGTGGAATACAGGATATATTTGGGGGGAATANTGGGTGGAATATGGGATATATTTGGGTGGAATATGGAATATATTTGAGGAGAATATGGAATATATTTGGGGGGAATATGGAATATATTGGGGTGGAATATGGGATACATTTGGGTGAAAAATGCATTTTCCAGGCACCAAGTGCCTCTCTGGATCACTGATAGAGTAGGGTGATGAGGAAGAAGCCCTGGCTGAGGGTGAAGGGGAAGGTTATTCCTGCCAGGGCTCCCTGCATCCATTTCCAGAATGGCACAAGCCTGGTAATTCCAGGGAACCTTCTCCTTTCCAAGGTTTGAAAGTTTTGTGTCCAAGTGCAGAAGAATGAAGACAGATCAGAAATGCAAATGAAATGTTCTGAGCAACACAAAAGAGATTTTGGGCAGAGTCCTGAGGAAGGTGGGAGGAAGAGAACTTTCTCTGAACTGCAAAACGATGGAGTTTGTTCTAAGGCAAGCTGGAGCCTGAAACCTTGAACCTTTCCTGAGCTGAATTCCTGCTCTGAGCACTCCTCTCCCTCTCGGGGCCGCTGTTTGGACTGAAACTGCCATGTTTCCATCATGCTGCTCATGTCATGGAACAGACCTGGGAAGGAAAATAAACCCTGGCAACCCAGTGGGGACAGGGGGGGAGGAAGGAGGGAAGATGGGACCTGACAATCTCCCCAGAGCTCTGAGGGAAAAACAGACCTGGCTTGGCTGGCAGGGAGTGAATCAAACTCTATTTTTGCTTCCTAGCCCACGGTGAGCCTCATGGCAGAGATGCCAGCTCTCATCATACCTTGAGCCCCACGTCCGTGCTCCTTCTCCCTCTGCAGATGGCCTGAGCCCAGGGGCAGCCACAGACACACACCAGGGCACACGGTGGGAGGGGAAGCCACAGGGAGAATTCCCTGGGGGAATGCAGACCGTGGGTGCAGGGGGTGGAGAGGAACTGATTGTGTCCTCACAGCAAATTTAGGATCAATCAATCAATCAATCAATCAGAGGATGGATTGGGAGGGACCTTAAAGCTCATCCAGTTCCACTCCTGACATGGCAGGGACACCTCCCACTGTTCCAGGCTGCTCCTAAGCCCTGTCCAGCTTTGGACACTTCCAGGGATCCAGGGGCAGCCACAGCTGCTCTGGGAATTCCATCCCAGCCCCTCCCCACCCTCCCAGGGAACAATTCCTGCCCAATCTCCCATCCATCCCTGCCCTCTGACAGTTTGGATCCATTCTCCTTCTCCTGTCCCTCCATGCTCCTATCAGAAGTCCCTCTCCATCTTTCTTGTAGGCTCCCTTCCAGTTTTCCTTGGAAGCAACACCGGAGAGAGGAGCTGCAAGCCCAAAGCATCAGGTGTAGCTCGAATTGTTTTTGCCAAAGGCCGTCTTGAGCCAGAAGTTTTTGGCTCCCTGTGGACAAGCTGAGCCTTGTGCCCTTCCTGGCTGCCCTGGGAACGCTGTCACAGCTCCGTGAGCTGGAAAGCACCAGGGGCTGGGAAGGGCAGCACCAGGCAGGGAGGAGACAGAACAGGATCCATCCCAACCCCATCACCTCCAGCTGGATCAACAGCCAAGCAGCCCAGGCTGGAGGTGTCCAGCTCAACCTTGAGCGAGGTTTTGCACCCTCCTGGGTGTGGGCAGAGCTCAATTCCTGCGCTATTCCAGCCTGGAGAAGTCACGGCCGACGCCCGGGAGCTGCATCCATCTGCTGAGGCTGGCTGGGGTTTTTTTGGCATTTCCTTGGCATGGATCAACACTCTCCTCAGTCATCCATCCACTCCCCATTATTCCCTGACCTTTCTGCACCTCTCCTGCCATCCAAGAAAACTCGGAGTGCAGGAGACCTTCAGGCTGCCCCGGCTGTGTGTGAGCCCGAGGCGAGGAGATGAATCATCCTCAGCCCGATCCCGCAGAAACGCCCTTTGCCCCGCACGGCAGCTCCTGACAGCTCCTCCCTGCACTAAATCTCCTTCCCACATCCCTGCTCCAGCCTGGTCTTCTCCCTCACACTGAGCCCTTCCACAAGAGCCAGGCTGCAGCTTCTCATCCAGCAGGAGAATTTGTGGATTTTCATCCCCCAAGCTATAGAGATTACAAAGATTTTTTTTTTTTTAATTAGGATATTGAAAAATATTAAAAACATATTTGGGTGAAGTCCCCGCTTTGCTGCCTCAAGATCCTTCAGTTTGAGTGAAATCAAAGTGAAATCAAAGCAGTTCTGTTTCACCTCTGACTAGAAGAGACTCCACAAAGCAAACCCACGTTTTTCATCCCTCCCCACAGCAGAATTGCCTTGAGGATCCTGCAGCCCGTGGGATGGGGACAGGGTTTGAAGGGTGAGGCTGTGCTCTGTACAATCCCAATGTTTGGCATTGTGTCCTCTGGGGGCTTTGCTGGGCTGTGACCCCCAGGTCCCAGAGGGGGTTTTGAAGCCCCCCTGCACATTTTGTATCCATTCATGACCCTTTCAATGTCTCAGTTCTTAAACCAGGCTCTCCCAGGATGGGCTGGTGCTGGATTAAAGCAGGCACAGTTCAGACAGGTTTTTGGAGAGTGTCCCGAGCTCAGGGAGTTCAGTCACTCCCCACTGCACATCAGATTTCCAAATTTTCCAAATCCCAATGATTTCCAGGTGAACAAGACCCAGAGAGCACCCGTGGTGGGGAGGGGATGGCAGGAAGGACAGACAGACACCAGCACCGAGCCCAGCAGATTTTTTTTTTTTTTTTCCCTCTGACTCAGTGTGAGCACCCTAACAAGCTTAGAGCACCGTGTCCTCCACGGGAAACAGGAATAAATTGGGAGAGCAGGAACGGCATGAAAACAACCGAAAATAAAACCAGGAAGGTGGAAAACACAGGGGGTGTGGGTGGGATTGGGATGGGAGCGAGCGGGAGCTCAGCCTTGGCTGGGAGCCCACGGGGGGGACCCCGCTGTGGCTCTCCCCCCTTGTTTCTGATAAAGAAAAACGAACACAATGTTTGCCTTCTCCTGAGAAGCGTCTACAGCCAGAGAACCTGAAATTACAGAGAACTTGAAATTACAGATCTTCCCGTGGCTGAGCCACAGAGCTGCAGCTCCAGCAAACCCTCGGGGCTTTTCCAGCCAGTCAATAAGGCAGGGCGGCCACAACCTGCTGCAGCACTTGACACTGCTGAAATGTGTTTGGGGACTTGGGGAAAAGCAACAGGGAAAGGCAACCTATCAGTGTTAATGAACGGTCAGGAGGAGAGGGAGCTGGCACTGAAAAGACCCAGCTACAAACGGCAGCTTTGTAAAGCAGGAAAGGGCTCTGGGGAGCTGCTCCGGAGCCATGGGCTACAGCTCAGGGAAATGTTGAGGAAAATCGGGAGCTGCCCCACTTCCCCCTCCTCAACAGGACGTGGGACAAGCGTTGTCCATGTCCCCACCCATGCACACTAGTCCTGAAATATTGATCTGGCTCCAGAAGGAGCAGAGGCAGATCCACGCTGGCTTTTCCACAAGGATTGGCCGTTCCCAGCTCTCGACAGAAAATATCTCTCCCCTTCCCACCAGGTTGGTCCCACTGCTCTTGCCCTGTCTTGGCTTCAGATGGAGCTGGATTGGGGCTCTCCTCCCTTCTCCCAAAAGCTTTGGAAACTTGTTTCTCCTGGGAAGCACCGTGCCTTGCTGGTCGCACCTTCCTGCCTCCTCTGCCACAGTTAAAGAGGATTTCAACCAGAGAGGTCTAAAGCTGGACCACAATAACAGGAATACCATGGACCTTATTTGACAGGTGAGGAAACTGAGGCACGGGGTTTTGCTTCAACTTAAAACAAATAGAATTGAGAACATGGAGCAGAAACTTATCCCAGCCCTGCCCGTGATCCACCACATCACAGAGCTCAGCTTTCCACGAGACGTTATTCCCGATTTCCCCAATTTCCCAGGCTCACATCTTTCTCCCACAGCCTTCTCCCAGTTTTTCATCTTCCCCCTTTTTTTGCATCCCCTCCTCTCCATCTCCACCATCTCCATCTCCTCTCCAGCTGCGGAGAGGCGCTCACCGACACCTCGGGGAGCCAAAACCAGCACGTTCCACCAAAGGTAAAAAATGTATTTAGGGACCTACCAGTCCACCTGGACTTCTATATCCCGTGTCTCTACCTTGGAGGGCGCATCTCCCTCGCTGTCCTTACTGCTGCTCTTCAGCAGGTCCAGGACGGGCTCGATTTCTTTGAGCAGCTCATTGTCTCCCACGCCGCCGTTGAGACACGAGTGACCACAAGCCCCGTCCTTGCCCTTGCCGGCGTCCGGCCCTTTGCCGCCGGGAACGACGCCGTTGACGTGGAGCAGCGGCTCCTTCCCCGTTTCCCTGCTCCACGGGGATCCCATGGCTGCCGGCAGCAGCTGCTCCTTGCTGGCAACGCTGGGGTTGGACAAGTCAACGGCCTTGGGGGCCGGGCACAGGGGTCTGGTGACACGGACGGTTTTGGGCGTCCCGTCACCGGTGAAGGTGGTCTCCAGGTGGGTGGTGAAGCCCTCGGGGCCGCGCAGGATCAGCACCACGTAGGTCTCGGAGGCGATGCTTCTCAGGATCTCCAGCGCCGTCTCATAGCTCATGTCCACCAGGGGCCTGCCATTGACGGCCAGAATGATGTCCCCAGCCTGGATGAGGCCACTCTGCTCGGCGGCCCCGCCCCGGATCAGGTCGGAGATGATGACGGGCGGTTTGCTGACGCGCTCCTTCACCAGGAAGCCGAGGCCGCCCACCTTGCGCTTGAAGAGCCTCACCGAGATGACGTTGGGCTGGATCTGCTGCACGCTGAACACATTCTCTTCCATGGCAGCCCCCTCCTGCAGCCCGAACTCCGGGACCTCAACACCCGCAGGGCGCAGGGAAACTCGCTGTCCGAGGCACTTCTCGGCTGGGAAGGGGCAACTCTGGCTTTTTAGGAGCTGGAGTCACTGGAAAACTCCCCTGGGCTTCGGCTGCAGAGGGGCTTCCTGCGGCATGCTCGGTGGCACTGCTCTCCGGACAGGAGAAAAGCGGGAATGTCACCCCCGGGAAGCCAGGCTAGGAGCAGGGCGGGCAGGGCTGGGCATGGCGTGGAGTGGGAAATATTCCAGCTTCCAGTCAGCCGCGGGTCCTGCGCCGGGCACAGCGGGGGAGGCAGCCCGCTCGCTTCACCGGCATCCCCGCCGACGGTGCGCGGGCTCCTTTATCTGGAAAGGAGGGGAAAAACCAATAAAGGAGGGAGATAAGTGAGGCAGGGCAGGCGCAAGTGCCTGCTGAGCACGGGGCTCGGCACGCCACGGGCACCCCGTCCCCACAGATGTCACCCCCCCCCGGGCCGCGTTTGGGAGCCAGGCTGCAGCCTCGCAGCGCTCCGGGCTTTGTTTCCTCCACCTCCCCCTGCGAAAATCGGCACCATCTGTTCGGCGGGGGCCGCGGAGGAGCGGGGGGAGCGGGGAGCCCTGGCAGGGCCCGCTGGGCAGGGGCTGGGCTGGGCAGGGCAGCCGGGCTCGGACCCTGCCCGCTGTGCCCACCCCGCAAGGCTCACACGCACGGGCGGTGATTCCTGCCGGCTCAGGATCCCGTCTCCGTGCGCTCCCCAGAGCATCCAGCAACTGATGGGGGAGAACCAGACAAGGGACGGGCATCCCTGCCCGGGAGGAAACCTGTTCCGCAGGTGCTGTCACTCCGCGGAGCCTTCAGGAGCACAACGAGGGAACGGAAGAGGCCGCTCGGCTCCCCTCCTTCCCCCGAGTTAGGGAAACACTTCCAAAGGCAAGTGCTTTTGAGGCTGGCTGCAGGGATCACCGCTCAGCTCCTCCTCTCCCCACATTTCCAGCCTGGCACGGGGAGAAGGAGGCGATGCTCGCCCTCCCCCGAGCCCAGCCCTGCCATCCGGCTCCGCGCTGCTCCCGCACCAGCTGCTCCAGCCGGGGAAAACACCGCCAGGAGAACACGCACGGAGCCCGTGCTGCCCTCGGGGAGCCTCTGCAGCTGGGCACGGCTGCCAACAGCCCCCGCAGGGCTCGGGGAGTCACATCCCATCGACTCCTGATGGGACCCTTGTTCTTGCACGGCCACGCTTGGCTTCTGTCCCTTCTGCTCCCGAAGCCTCCCCGCGCTCCCCTCGCGTTTCTCAGATGCTCTGGAGAACGTTTCTCTCTCCAGGACTGTGCCCTGACACTCCGCATCGAGCCAGCACCTTCCTTTCTTTTTTAAGAGCTGAGTTTTGGGCAGAGAACAGAGGGTGCTTGTTCTGCTGGAGGCACTGACATGGCAAGGAAAACAATCTTCTGTCTCCCCATTTGTACCCTGAGCCCCCAGATGGGACAAACAGGGATCTGAGGAGCAGGGCAGTGCCACCAGCGCCACTTGGGCACGTTACTCCTCACGTGAGGAATGCTGCTGAGCCCAGGCTGGGCTTTTTAGCAGCGAATTAGGAATAAAACAATCAGAGATCCAGAACCCAAACCGATGGGTTTAACCTGCCCTGCTGGGGCCCTTCCCTGCTGTGACTAGGCCTTGCAGAGCAGCAGCAGCAGCTTGCAAAGGGTTAAATGCCATTGGGTCACATCCTCAAGGGCTAATTAACGTTCTAATTGCCAGGTTACTTCCTGCGAATGACACTGGATCGGGACCGCGGGATGAGCTGTGCCACCTCACAGGGCTCGGGCAGGATTGGGAAGGTTCCAGTTTTGGGGAGGATGGAGGAGAGCAGGAATTTGCTTCTACCAGACAGGTTCTGTCCCTTTCCTCCCCTCCCAGCCCTCCATCCCTTCCCCATCCCCGCCCCGCTCTCACAGTGGGGTTCTCCCCTCTTTCCCGGCTCTTTGGGAACCACAGGAGCAGCTTCCCCTCTCTCTGCCGGGCTCTGATTCTCCCGACCCCGCTCCCGCAGCCCCCGCACACGGTGACCGTCACCCTGACGCACCGAGTCACACCAAACCCATCCCGATGCCTCCGCTGACGCTGTGGGGACAACAAAGGTGGCTTTGGGAGCAGCCGAAGCTCCAGGGGAGCGTGGAACAGCGGCTTCCAGCCAGGGGCCAGCCCCGCTGTGTGCTCGGGGCTCCGCAGCGGCAGCGCTCACCCTGGGCGAGGTCTGTGCTTGCACCGTGCCCGTCTCAGAGGGCAAAGCCACCCCTGGCACGGCCTGGCACGGCTCCCTGTCACTGCCGGGCGTCCCCAGCCGCTCACACGGGCAGATGTTGCACAGCTGGAGGGCACCGTGCGTGTCCTTCAGCCCCGCTCGACCTTACAGCAGGACTTGCTGAGCTGGCTGGAAAGAGCTGAGAAACCCCGGGGTTTAATGCCTCGCTCTTCTCCCACCAGGATAATTTCCAGCTATTTCCATGGAAAAGCTTGTCATTTCTTGTTGTGTGTGCTCATCCCCAGCCTGCAATCCTGTGGAATGCCGGCAATTCTAGGTGCTCATTATTGCCCGTTCCCAAACCCACTGACACCTCAGCATTCCTTACAAAAGGGATGAGAAGAAAAAAGTAGATTTTAAGCGGTACCTCAACACCCACCCAGGGATTTCTCCTTTTTTTTCTGCTTCTCCTCAGAGTCAGGAAGGTCAGAAAAGAGCCAGAAAGGAGAGGGAAAGGCAAGGAGAGGGAGGACAGGCAGGCTCCAAGCCCCTCAGCCTCCTGCTCCTTTAGGGAATAGCTGGATAAGGATTTTCACAGAACCACGGCATCATTTATGTTGAAAAATAATCTTAAAGATCATCGAGTCCCATTATTTTCCAGCTGGAAAGCCTTGCACAAACTCAGTCTGGAGAGAGGAGGGAGAGGGAGAAGTTCAGGGAGGCAGGAGACACCAGGAGTGCTCGGAAGATTCCCCCAGGAGGGTGAGGCCTCTCCCATCCCAGCTCCAGGGTGTGCCAGCTCTGATTCCAGAGGGGACACGTTCACATGGAACCCAAGAGATTCAATCCTGTGGGTGGCTGAGCTGTGCTGAGCTCTGTGAGCCCACACATTCCCAGTTTCCCTCCCAGCACCACGAGGACTCTGATTTATGGACCCCAGAGATGGGTCAGACATTTAAAAGTTTCTGGAGGTGTCATGTCTAGCTCCTTAAAACAGTGAGAGCAGAATGGGGTTTCACCAGGGTGGGAACATTTATTTCAGCCCAAAAGAGAGCTGGGAGATGGCAAATCCATCAGCAAAGCTGGGCTCAGCTCCCTGCTGGAATAAACCTCCACGGATGGTGCCAGCCCACTCCTGCCTCGGTTTCCCTGCCCTTCCCAAAGCATAAACCCAACTCAAACTACAGGAGAGCAACAAAGCAGAGGGGCAGCACCCTGGGCAAGCCTTAACCCCGACCCAAACACCAATCCCTGGGAACATCCCCCCTCTGGAAGCTTTCAGGGAAGGGCAGCAGAGCCGGCTCCCCTCCAACCAACAAACCCCACAAGAGGCTCCTTGAGCTGCCAGATAACATTCCAAGAACCAACCCCGGCACAAAACGTTAACGGGATGATTTGATTTCCAAGGCAAAGAGGAGGGGAAATCAATCTTGGAGGCTTTAACACAATCTCCTGACTGTGCCAGGCAGGAGCCGCTGGCAGCGCCGTGCCCAACGCCGGCCCCTCGCCGCAGCCACCCGCGCTGCCCTCGGCCTCACGAATCCATTTGGAGCCCTGCTCTCCCAACGATAATGGCTCCTGCATGCCCGTGCCAGCTTTAAATGGGCACCATTGTCCTCCTTAATTGGCTTTCGTGGGATTTATGGCGCTCGAGGAAGAGTCCCGGCCGCTGATGGATTTACGCCCGTTTAATTTTTATGACCCACGGAGCACGGGCGGATGGGATGAGGAGCGCTGGGATGCAGCACATGCACAGCTCCTGTAAACCTGCATGGCTGTGCCTCTGAACATGCAGCGTTCCAGAGATTCCCTGGCAGGCAGCTCACCGGTGCCAGCAGCTCCACGCTCCATCCCTGCCCAGTGTCCCCTTGTCCACGGCCTCTGGGAATACCCAGACAATGTTCCTCTGATGCCTTCAGTTTGAGTTTTTATATTTTTCAGATATAACACTGAATTCTGTACAGAATGCTAGTTAGCTCTGTTCACAGTTTGGTCAGACCAAACAATCCTTCCAGGCCTGGGAACCAAGGTCATCAACACAGCCTCCAAAAAGTACAAACAAAAGTGAATTGGGGTGGAGGAAAGCAGGGGAATATGCCTTCATTACCTGAAGCTGTAATTGGACAATTAACCTCTGATATGCAGAGAGACCAAACTCAGTTCTGTCTGAGAAACTCAGGACCATCGTGAGTGGGTGCAGCCTCTGCTTTGCACCGCCCAAGGTGGATCCTTTGAAGAATTTAATAAATACCTGCTTTATTCTTTTAACTCCATCGTGCCTCTGCTCTGGGTAGCCTCTCCAGGCATCACCTGCTGCTCTAATCACACATCTCAACTCAGCCTTCCCAAAATCCACCCAGGAAGGGTGAGACCTTTTCCCTTCAAAGCCAAATGATAGCTCTGCTTCTCCCTTCCCATTCCCAGCACGTCTGGTTGGGAATCATTATTCCAGCTGGGCTGGCACTTTGTCCTTGCCCCCAATAAACCTGATTTCCACCAGGAGGGACCAGAATGAGGCACTTTGCCATCTGGACAATGCCCTGCTGCCAGTGCCCACTGACCCAGCAGGCTCTGGAAGGACACTGCCAAAGGGATGGAATGCCAAGGGCTCCACCCTGGAGACCCTCTCACCTCCCTGTAGCTGTCTGCACCCAAAATGTTCCTGTTCCTGCAGGAAGAGCAGCTAAGCAGATAAATCCTTGTTTCTGATAGAAATAAATCCATGGCCAGACTCCAAGAGGGTTCATCTGCCTCTAATCAGGGGCTGTTTCCTGGCAAACAAACCACAACTGTTTGCTCATTTGGGATAAATCTGCCCCAAAGGCCCGGGACCTGCACATTTATCCAAGTCCTGGCACTGGGTTTGGTGTCCATCCCCTCTCCAGGGAATGAAACAGCCAAGGAGAGCCTGGTCCTGCTGGCACAACAGCCTGGCGTGTCTAAGTTGTTAAAATGATCATTGTAGATCCCTTCCAACAAAAATATTCCATTTTTTTCTGATCTGACCCTATCCCATCCCATTCAGACCATCGTCCTGCCCACTTCTGATCATGGGACAGCAGTGCTGGAGGAGGCAGAGCCACCCCAAAACTTTCCTGCGATTTACTGCAGCCCCTCCCGCCCCTCCCGTTCACCCCACCCAACACAAGCCGAGCAGACCGCACAAAACGCATTTTAGTGTTGCCAAGACAACTGTGTTGACAAAATCCCCCTCTTCCTTTGGCTGCCAGAGCCCGGGTTTTGTGGTAATTTGGAGTTCAGGACTGAGCAGATTTCTGCACCACGCCTGCCATTCCTCTTTTGCCGTTTCCTACAATATTTTCCCGGTGCCTGCCGTGTGTGGCTCCAACAGAATTTAGATAAAAGCGTCAATTCTGCCGCTCGCCCCATCTCAAACTGATGTTCTTATTAGGGCTTGGCCCATCTGTAAAACCTCAGTTCCACCACCATCAATTTTCTGAGAGGCTTGGAATTACACCAGTGGCTCCAGCGTGACAAATTGGAGCGGTGTTAACACACCGCCACTTTGTCCTGGAAGACAAAATAGGTAGGGAGGAAATAAATGAGAAAATGCCACTTGATGGATGGTCTGGCAACCCAATCGCAGCACGAGAGGGGAACTGGGCCTCCATTTAGGGAGAAAAAACAAAAGAAAAAGAAAATTTAAAAATCACAGCAGGTTGGCTGGAGCTGTAATAGCTCCGGAGCTGCCAGCCAGCATCAATAAAGTCAGGGATGGAGCTCCCAGCTCCGAGTCCATCCAGGAATAAACTCCTGGTCCTTTTCAGCCACTCACGTCCCCTCCTTCACTGCTGACACCCCAAAACCCTTCCTGCGCAGCATTAAATTTTCCAGTAAATCCTGCTGGCACTGGTTCTCCAAGGAGTGACTCATATCCCTGTTTGAAACCCTCGGGAGGAGATCAGGCTCCTCACGGCACAAACCCCCAGCCAGACCCCAGTGAAATTCTGCCCCTGAGACAGCTCTGGGATCTCCTGAGCGTTGTCACCACCCCTGCCCAGCATGGGAAGGTGCAGGGTTAGGATTCCTCCCCTCCCCACGGGTGAATCCGACCCATGGAGCCAAAGCAGAGCTCTGGCCCTCTTTGCCTCTGCATCCCCCAGGGACATGCCAGGGGAAAATCGAGGATCATTTGTTCCCCCGAGTTTCTGTCCATGCTTTGCATTAGCACTTGTTGCCATAGTACCAACAACAGCAGCAAACTTCTCCAGGGGCCTCCTGGGACCCATTCCTTGTCCTACAAGGGCTCTGACTCTAATTCCAGCAGGATTCAGGTGATGATGTGGAATTTTCTGCCTCCTGGATTTGCTAGAGGTGCTGCCAGTGGGAGAGAGGAAGCAGCACCTTTAGCTCCTTGGAAGCAACCCCAGCCTCATCATCCTCACCCCTCCAGCATCCCTGAACACGGATGTGGCAAGAAACCCAGGAGTGTGTGTGGGAGAGGAATGGAAATGGACCCCATCCATCCCAGGGGGTTTCCCTTTCCCTGTGGAAGCTGAAGCAGCCCCAGCCCCTATCCTCAAACAGATTTTCCCTGTGCCAGAGGAGAGGATTTTGGCTGCCCAAGCCCTTGCTCCTCACTGCTGGAATTTGGGGCAGGCTGTCACCCCCGGGCCAGCTGGGAGCCCTCGTCCCAGCCTTGGCAGTGCTGCTGCTCCGTTTTGCTGCCTTTTGGGATGGAGGATAATCCCTGCTGGGAGCACACCAAGCTCCCCAGCCTTCGGAGGAGAGGAGGAGCTGCACGTTCCCAGCACGTCTGGGAACATAAGCCTGAACCTCTGGAAAATGGGATTAAGACAAGCCTGCCCTAGAAGGGCATTGCTGGATCTCGTTAAGCGTTTTGGGATTGTCACGGAGAGGAGAAGCCACAGAAGGCGTTTCCTTGGCATCACTGCCCCCGTTTTTGTAGGAACACACACGGAACCTCCAGGATTCCACGCTCCACATACAGAGCCACCATCCTGGTGACATCTGGGTCACATTCCCACAGCCACATCCCGAGCTGGATCTCGCCTGGAGTGACAGCCCAGGGTCCCTTATCACACACAGCCCATCAGGGCTCATTTGCAACCAGCGTGATTTACC
Organism: Pycnonotus jocosus; assembly: GCA_013400435.1. Taxonomy (NCBI): domain Eukaryota; kingdom Metazoa; phylum Chordata; class Aves; order Passeriformes; family Pycnonotidae; genus Pycnonotus; species Pycnonotus jocosus. The sequence goes on along the minus strand of VWYP01028285.1, from coordinate 14,367 downwards.
CAGCCTCAGCCAGACTGTGGCTCACAGGCCTCTTCGGGACACAATACATTTATTTTTGGAGGGATCAGATTGCATCTCTAGATTTGATTTAACGCACAGATAGGATCAGAGCAGTGGGAGCAGAACAAAGGCATCTGAGCTGCGCTCGGAGCCGCCTCTCCAAGCCGGCCCCTCGTTATGGGGTTGGGTTTCTTTAGGGGAAAATTGATGGTATCAACAAGTATCAAACAATATCCTTGTTCCTCGGGAAAGGTAAATGCTAATCTATGCGAGCTCAGCTCATGTGACTTATCAGTTACTAAAAATAGTTGTTTTCAGGCACTGATTTAGGGAATCTGGCAGATTTCCTAAGCCTTTGTACAGACACACCAGTGAAATGGAAAAGACAAAATACACAAGCAAAGCAGGGAGTGGGGTGGAGGAAAAAAATCTGTCAGGGCCAAAATGGCCCTGAGGGTGAGGGAGGAGCAGGCCCTCCCCACGAGCAGCCACACAACGCTGATTCCAAGTGAGGATTCCAAGGAGGACTCAGCCCAAACCCCCCTGCCTAAGATGGCCTCTCGCTCACAGTTGTGGCACTGGCAGGGGGAATGAACGGAATCCAAAGGACACGAGGAATTGTCCCTTTGCTGGGCTCCAGAGGGGCTGTGGTGCCTCTCCCAGAGAGCAGGGAATTACCTGAGCAGGGAATTACCCCCTCCAAGCCCACGGCTGCGGGGGAAGAGACTCCGCACCCGGAGTTTGTTTGCAAACATTTGGAGCTGCAGAGTCTGTGCCTGAGTTTGTGGCATCTTTAAGGAAATATTCTGGGAAAGACGAGCTGGGAGGAAAGAGAGGGAGGAGGAAATTGCTGATGCAAACCTAAATCCTTTAAACGAGGCTTCCCCCACTGAGACCTTGAACAGAAAATGATTACCAACAAAAGGTGCGGGTAGAAATTCCTGGGAGAGCGATTTCCCCCCTGCTCCCAAAGCCTCCCTGGAGCTTCTATGTGATCATCCCTGTAGATTCCCGTCCGCCAGAGCCGTCGGCACTTGGGAATGTGGGTGAGGAAGAGGAGCTGGCGTTTAAAGCAGCCAAGCCCCCCGCTGCTGCAGGTGCCCCTGCCATCGCCCCCGTCTCCCGTGCCAGACAGCCCCTGCTCCCCCGGGAAGGAGGAAAGGAAGGAAGGAAGGAAGGAAGGAGACGCTTCCCCTCCATCTCAGTGAGAGGCGGATCCGCTCCTCGGGGGCTCGCCACATCACTGTCAAGTCTCCTGCCAGAATTTCCTCCCGACAGTCAGAACTTGGAAGCGTCGGGAGAAAATGTCTGCACCTGGGCTGTGGGTGCTGAGCGTGCCGGGGCTGGCCGGGGCAGCGCACACCCGCCCCGCCGCCAGATGTTCCAGATGTGCCCGCACAAAGAGCTCCCTTCCCCTCCGCTTTGCCAGCAAGAGTCAAAAGCGAGCCCAGCCCGGGCAGCAAGCGGGGCTCATCCCCTCCCATCCCTGCGGCAACAACTCCCGCCTGCAGCCCCGGCTCATCCGGAGGGACCTGCGGGGTCCCCGGTGGGCAGAGGGAAGGGGAACGATCCGGGCTGAACCCCCGTTCCCCCTAAAGGACCGGAGCCTGTCCACGGGACACTCCGAGGGCTGGAGCTGCACTGGGGATCTCCAGATGAATGGGGGTCTTGCTTCCACCCCAGTGACAGTGAGGACACCCTGGGGACAGCTGGGACACCCCAGCCCCCCAAGGACAGGGCAAACAGCGAGGGCAGGACCCGGCGTGGGCCACTCCCCGCCCCAGCGCGGGGCTCGGTGGCATCTGCAGCAATTCCGAGCTGTCCCCGGCGGGGTGCGGAGGCTCGGGAGCTGCGGGCAGAGTTCAGCACCCGGGACAGCGCTGGCGAGGCGGGCGGATCCGCCTCATCCACCCGGGACAACGCCGCAGCACCGGGACAGTGCCCCCCGCCCCCCGAAACCGCCTTCTCCCGGGAAATGGCACTCCCAGGGAAAGCTACCCCCAACCCTGGGCAGGCTGGCACTGAGCACAAACTGCCCCCCTGCCCTCCCCATAAACCTCCTCTGTTCACCCCAATTCGGGGAACGCCCGGTCCCGCTCCCCGCCCGCTCCGGACCGATCGCCCCGGGCACGGAGCGCTCCGGCCACCCCCGCACTCACCCACCCGCCCCGGGCACTCCGTGTGCCCTCCCGCGGGGCAGCCCCCGAGCCCCATCCCAACTCCGAGTTGCGGGGAGGGAGGCTCCGCTTCCCACAGCCGCCTCAGCGGGGCCGCGGGGCGAGCGGGAACTTTGCGGGG
>VWYP01028284.1:10611-41935 GCA_013400435.1 Pycnonotus jocosus | reverse complement strand
AAAAAAAACCACAAAAAAAACAAAAAACAAAAAAACCACCAAAAAAACCCCCACCCGTGTAGCATAGAATGCACCAGGGATTTTTTTTTTTCGTATTTTTTTAACTTAGCCTAAAACACTTATTCCGTAACTTACTATTTTATCAAGATATAATGTGTTGCATTTTCAGGTATAACAGTCACATAAGCTTATGTTGCATTGTCATTTTCAGATATAACAGTCACATAAGCTCAGAAGGTCTATAAAAATTTAAGACTCACATAGCATCAGTGGATGTGGCACTTGCAGTTCTGATGAGCTCAAGCAGGACAGACACATTTTTGGAGGTACAGACTATGGACAGGAACAGAGAGCTGGTGAGTATCAAAATTTACAACTGTTTCTGTGTCACAGTTCCCATTGAGCTCTTTGCACATTTGATCAAGTCTCCCTTTATGATTATGGTAGTACTTCCATTAAAGGCAATTAATCAATCATACTGAATTCTGTGTAATTTTTGTCACTCTGTTCTCCCATGAGTTTATGCTTGCTCAGTCCAAAGGTGCAGTTCTCTGTCTCCATCCAAATGAGGGTCTTCCCACTTCTGCTTTATGAGCTACAATTTGCTTAGAACTACAGTGTGAATAATGGACTTTTGGGAATGCTCTACAGAAGGTAATTAATGTGACTGGCTCTCATTCCTAGTGAGTCATGTTTGGGCCAGTAACAATTTTTGTATGGTTTAGGTTGCTCAATCTTGCTTAAAAAGACAGTTGTGATTAAATGCATTCAGAGTATCCAAGCCAGGTGCTTTTTGAAAAGGAAATCTAATAAGACTTGAAATAAGCTTTTTTCCCCCCCATTTTGGTCTTTTGAGATTGACGTATTTTGTTCATCATCAAACACGTTAGATTTCTTTTACCTTTTCCTTCTAACCTTTCTTCTTGGAGAGAAAAAATTATTTTGACTTGTAACTGTAAGCATAGGTATTCAGCTCATGTATTTTCTCAGGTTTTTGTTCATGTCTTTTTTATCCTTGGTCTTTTTGCATTTCTCTTGCTTCTTGCTTGTGCTTACAGTGCGTTGTATCACAAAGCTGCCAACTCCCATTTGTGACAACAGTTTGCTGCTCGCTGCTTTTCCTCCTGCTCTCTTCCCAAGCGGCTCACCCACAACTGCACTTCTTTGGGATGTCCCTGCCCAAGGTGTCCTTTTGCCTGCCCCAGGGTGTCTCTGTGCCTGCCCCAGGGTGTCTCTGTGCCAGCATCTCTCTGGCCAGGATATCAGTCCAGCTACGCAGTACCCAGACCATCATTGCCTGTGGGCACACATCCCTAGGATGGGAGGGCTCTCAGGCAGTGTGACAGGGCTGCAGCCCTGGGCAGACAGCAGGACCCTGCCTTCTGTGCCTCAGACACAGAAGTAGTGTATACTTGTATACAGTATCAGGAAAGATCTTAACACAAATGGTCTTTGTTTGAATGCAAACTCTTTGCTCTAAAGTGCTGATCCCACTTGGCACCCAGGCTCTGGCCAGCTGGATGCCTCCTGTGCCTGCCCCAGGCCCATCCCTCCATTTCCCCATCCCAGGCTTGAAGTGATTATGCAGTTTGGTTGATGGTGCTACATGAGTTGCATGGAGATGACTCCCTCCTGGGCAAGGAAGGGCCCAGGACCAGCTAATTCTGTCTGTGAGTACATGCTAAATATCTATTTCTGAGCATGCCCAGTGTGTCCCAGAAAACCAGACAGCACCAGCTTCTCCCACGAGGCTTGCTCTCTCCCACAGTCTTACTCCATTCTGAGGTTTTCTTAGTTTCCGAGACAGAAATCTGTCACTAATCAGTGTTTTCTTACCCTTGTCTTGGCTTCCACAACTGTATCTGTCCAAACAAAGATCCAGGGAGGACCAAGAAGTTTTCCAATTTTTTACTCTTTCAGTATTTCCTCTAAAGAAACCTTTGAAAGAGGGAGTTTGAGACCTGTCTTTTAGAGCACTGGCTTTTCCAGCAAGCAAGCTTAAGGGAATGTGCTACTGATTTCAGACAGATGATGTTCTTTCTTTGACTGCACCATTACCTTTTTTCCAGCTCCTACAGCCTTGTATGCCCAAAGATCTGTGATCACTGCCAAAAAGCATGTTCCTCCAGTTGTGTATCTGGATATCTGGAAACTGATCCTCTAGCAACTCAAGATGAGGTGACATGCCAGCACAACCTCCCCATCCCTGCCAGAGCTAGAGATGACACAGAAATCATCTAACAGGAGGGTTCATGGTGGCTGTGCTCACTGCACAACTTTAGGCAGTACCAGACCTGTCCAATGAGCAGGTGCACAGAGGGCACTAAAGGCTTAGAAATCCCAGAGGAGCTGGATCCATGACTGACACTCATCAGTAGCACTGCAAGCAGCTAGTTTTCCATACATAAGATTTGGCCCCAAACTATTCTTGGTGCTTGGGGAGTACATTTTATTGCTTAGAGCTTGTGATTAAATGGAGAAGTAAGTTCTCATGCCCCTTCATCTCCCATTCATCAGCATGGCTGCATCAAAACTAAAATAAATGACCTTAGAAGGGAGAATTTTATGTTACAAAAATACCCATACAGAATGTATGGAAAGCATGTGAATATTCCTGAAATATGATCAAAACAAAACCCAGATGACTGTAAGAGGTTGAAGTAACATTATCTTTCCTTTATTCAACCCAACCAGAGTTTAAATCTGCTGCAGGCAGTCTTTAGAGATAGCACTTAATGCAATGCCAGAGCATCCTGCAGAAAATGTACAGCACATTTATGTGTGTGGATTGTCTTCCTTTATCTCTGTGAAAAGGCTTAATTGGACAACTGCACTAATGGTAATTGTGTAATTGATTCATTCACAACAATTACTTAAGTGTTATGTTGTTCTTCCATGGTGGAGAACAAAAACAAGAAGTTAGACCATTGAAACAATTATTAAAATAAATCTTGGCCAGTTTGGTTTGTAGGGGTCTTGAAACTTGAGTTAGAAAGATGACAATAACTTTTAAGAGTAGTTCTTGGGAGGCTGTTTGGAGGGTTTTTTTAGTATGTTTACTTTCCCTGTCTTTGCCCCTGAGTTCTGCCTGGTTTGACATCTCTACGGGCTCTGAGGTTGGTGGTTTGTCTTAGCTTGTTGGTATGTCCTTATCTTGCCATCCTTCCCAACCCAGCCTGTAAACACAGAGCCAATGGATCCACCCTACCACAGTGGTGTTGACAGGGCCTGACATTGACAGTTTGTGAATCTCAGGAGGCTGTGAAACAGAAGTATTTCAATCAAAGTAGTAGAGCATGTCTTAGCACTGAGAGCAGAACTTCCATCAGTTTCAAGAGATGCAGACAGATTTTTTAATTTTTCTATTTGCTGTCTGTTCAGTATTTTTGAGTAATTTCTATTTTTTCTGGGTATCTGAAGACTCAGTTTCTCTCTCCATCCTGATTTTAGAGTAGATTTTGAAGAGAAGAAACAGCTTTCTAATGAACATATAGTTATTGAATGCTATGGCTGGGTCTTTAAGGGTTTGGTTTGTTTTTTGGCATGAGTTTTGTTAGACATAGGTGAAGCTTTGAGTTTTATTGAATTCTCTTTAGTCAGACTGTCATCTGGAATTTCTTTTGAGTTTTCAGTACCATTCTGGCCTACTCCTTATGTAGTGGATTTCTCTAACTTCATAAACAGACATTTGAATGCAGATGTTTATTATACAGAGCAGAAGAACAAATACACAGTTGATTTTGGTTTTGTTTTTTTTTTTTTATTTTGTCAGTTCTCAGTAATACCTGCCTAGAGAAACATTAAAATAAAACCATATGCTTATACAGCACTCAGTGCCTTTTAAAATGTTATATAAAGAACTAATCTGCTGTGGTTTGGTGGTTTTGGTTTTTTTTTCATTTCAATTCATTTAAATAAATATGCAAAGAGCTTTTCAATTAAAAATGCCAACAAGAATTCTTGCAGAGCATTTTGCTTGAGTGGACATAGCATGACAGAGCCTGACCCTGCCTTACCCAAAGCTGTTTTACTTCATGGGAAAGTCACTGGAAGAATAGGTGGCTGGAAGCCAGCATCAGGCAGACTTAATTGAGAAACAAGTGAGGGTGATTAGCCACTGGAACAAACCGGGAAGGGAAGCAAAGTGAACGACTTTCCACGTCTGGATGTCTTCAAATCAACGATCAAATCTCACATGGAAGAAATGAGTAATCAAACAAACAATTTTGGGGCTCAACAAAGGGTAACTGCATGAAAGCCTGTGATCTACAGAAGATTACAATATTTAACAATTCCTTCTGGATTTAAGTCTGAGTTCAGGGCAAATTAAAGTACTGATAACATGAGTGTGACTTTCTGAACCCTGAATTCCCTTCCGCAGATCTTTTTCTTCAAGTCTGCCAAATCCCAAACATCCAACTATTCAGTGAGTATGGAAATAATTTTCAAAAAGGCCAGTTTTGAAAAGTTGCCAAGAAAATCATGGGCCCACATGTTACAACAGACATCTTTAGGTGAAAACTCCTCACAGCAGAAAGAAGCTGTTTTTATCCTGATGGACCATCAAGGAGCCTGACTGAGACATTTTCTGTGTGTCTTTGGCCCAGAAACCCTTTTGGTGATCTCAAATGTCAGACCTCAATAGAGATAATTTTATTACTCAGTAAGTTGGTCTGGATGGACATCAAATGCAAATGCTGCCAGGATTTGATTGTTTTCATGCTTGACAAGTGTAAGGACAGAAAAATGGATTGAGCAAACTGACTGGTAAGCTATCACCAATTCTCCCAATCACATTTTCCATTTCAGCACTGACTCACGTGATAAAAGCATCTTATCATTTTACAAAACTGAGCTGTCAGGGTTTAAAATACAAGAACAGGTTACCACATGGCAAATGATTCATTCCACTCATTTCTTCAGGTGTTTGTAGTGGTGGAGTCTGCACTCTGAGCCCAGCCAACAGACACCCCTCAGGACTGCCCTGGGAGTGCTGCAGCGAGTGTGGGGAGCACAGGTAATCCAAAATCCTCTCTGTGGGAATAGCTTGGATAGTAGGTAAAGTGTCAGTATTTCAAATATCCATATGAACAGTGGCACATCTTCTGTCCTAACATATAAATAGTGATTAGAGGAGGAAGAATTCAGTGGCTCTTCCCTTAGCAGTAAATTATAATCCACGAGATATTAAAACAGTTTCATGCCTTTAAACCCTTTTTTTTTTCTTATTTCTCTTGCAAAATAAGTAGATACATGCCTTAATTTCAGGCAAGCACTCTAGCCAGTGGGGTTTTTGTTGTTTTTTAAAATTAAAAAAATTGGTTCCTTTGCTGAGTGGATTCTTGTGATCTAAAATTGCAGTGCCTGTTATCAGTATGCAGCTGCTTGCTTTAAATCGCTAACTTCTGAAACACTTTCTCAAGCATTCCTGAAATAGAATATTTCATGTGGAAATAAATGAGTTTGTGAAACCCTTTTAATTATTTTACTTTAGTAAAAAGATTAAAATCTAAATCTCTCTCGCTCCACATCCATGTTGTAACTTAGAGAATATAACAGAGATTTATCATTTTCAAATGCTAAATACAGAACAAAGTCTATTTTTTTCCTTTCCACCACGCAATTAGAAAGCTCTCAAACTCCCCCACTCACCTACTGTGTGTATGAGTTGAACATTGTCAAACACAAATTAAGGATAAGATCTAGCAATTGCTTTCAAGCATAGACTTACAGAGCTGTGCTGGCTGCTCTGGGGAAATCCCAGGCTCGATTCAAAGCCTGCAGAGCAATTCCCAAGTACACAGGGGACCAGGCATCTCAGAGGAATAAAAAGGCTCTGAATCTGCAATTATGGGCCATATCTAATTGGGTATCTAAAAAAACCCCCAACCCTATATATATATATTGTGCTCTCTCAATTCTAGAAAAAATTAATATCATTTAGTAATAGGATGGCCTGATGTGTTTTTGGAGGGGAGGGTGTACTTGTCTTGGGGGATTGTTTCAGACTCAGGCTGGTGAGAAAGTAGACATCAAGATTTGAGTTCATATGATCTTGCAATGCCATTTATTCCCAGGGAACATAGTAAGCCTCCTGCCCTGCTCCAAAGAAAGCTGTATGCTGGGAATACATTAGGGAACAAGGGCTTATATGTAGCCTAGGCTACAGCTGGTGAATGCCATGCCAGTCACTGCAGAGCCATGAAAACCTTGATTGCAGTTTGGATCGCTGTAATTAGCACTTTGTATTTGCACTATGCATTTTCAATCAGGTGCACATTAATACATCAGTTATCAAGAATAAACAGCACAGAGTGTCAAAATTTTTATAAAGACTTACTCAGGACTAGATGATTTTTAATGTGTGTGATTAGTTGGAACCAAAATTACAGTAATAAATAAAATTATATGCAAAACAGAATAGGAGGCTTCTACATAAAAATGAGGCAAATGGTACCACAAATGCCAAATTGATCTCTAATGCTGGTTCAAATAAAACAGTTATAAGAATAGCTTATGCTTTGATCTCAGTATTGAAAAACATAAAGATTTTGTTTATGAAAAATATTGTAAAGCTATTAAGCTGTGTTAATGTAGGGCATGCAAGTATTTGTAAATGCCTTAAAGAGTGACACTAAAATTAGGAGTTTGTTTTATGCAGCATGGTGATGTCATTCACAGCAACAGAGGAATCCCAAATGTTATGGATAGTTCTTTAGCTCAAAGTCCCCCTTTGCTCAAAATTTCCAATTCACAAGTGATGGATCTGTTCTCTGAAAATCATTAATTGAGTTGGGACTTCTCCAGAGCTAGTTTTGCAAAAGGGTTTTAGAAACTGAGGGGAAATATGCTTTGAGGCAGCTCACAAATTTGGCCTATTCCTAGGTATCAAAATGTAGGCATTTGCAGGACTGCTTCTTTTGCTGAGGAGCCACAGATCAACAAAATCTAGACATTAAGCACAGAAGGTAACTTGGACAAAAAAATGTACTAGTTCCACACCATTTTTGTATTCTTGTGGATATTTTTCAATACAAGATACCTTTCTATTTTTCCAAAATATTTGCTTTGATTAATTTGTATTTGTCATTCTGTAAAATATTGCTAAAACATTCCCAAGCAGATGGCTGTGGAGGCTTTACACTAGAAATGATACTGAAGAACCCTTGAATCCAGTCCTCGTGAGCACTGCACTTCTCTAGAGCAATTTATCCCCAATGGCTTCTGTAGGGTCTGATCAACTGTTATCTGTTTTCCCTGGCTCTGCTCCACACCTTGGAGTCATTTCTGTCACCAGCCCTTTCAGTGGCTTCACCCTGAACAGACTTTCTGCTCAGTTTCAAATTTTTTTCTCTCAGGCATTCTGGGTCTCCTAATGGAATTAGTCTGTGCCCCCCAGCTGTGATTTAGCTGATAGGAAAAAGGGTTTCTGTTCTTTGTATTTGGTATTTGATGTTTATTCTCCTGTTTCTCTGTTTGTTGCATATGTGTTTCAACATTTTTCATCACCTACTTCCCTCTGGAACACTGCCAGATGCCACATCACCTTTCCAGCCTGCAAAGGAAAGGGAATGAGCTTGCAGTGAGGCTGCTCCTGACCCCAGGGAGGTTATCCTGGGTGCCTGAGACACTCTATCTCACCTCCAGTCTCTGCAGCTCTCGTGGAGGCCTTGCTGCAACTCCTCTTCCCTCTTCGGAAGAAAGTGAAGGAGAGAAGCACAGAGATCTCCCTGGAGATCCCCACCACTTGATTTCTTTCCGGTGCTGCAGACCATGGAGATGGTTGGTGCTCTAGAGCTGTCAATGCCAGCACTACCTCGGGCTTCTGTGTGCTTTGCTGGGCAGGCAGGATGCCAGCCCAGGGTGGCAATGCAAGGCATGGTAATGCTGGCAGCTGCAGGGTGAAGATGCTGTCCCAAAGGTCAGGGATACCTTTCTTCTTGTATTTTTTGTAGGCTGGTTTTGTTTTTATTTTTAGGGAAGGCTAACCCCCTGAGTTCACTCCTAGATGTCATCTGCACATTTCTCATTAATAAAAAAATAATTTACTCTTCTGCCCTGAGGTAACCAGTGACAAATATGAGGTAGTTCATAACAAATGCATATCTCAGAGCACAACTTGACTGTGTAATTTCACTTGCAACACTAGACGAGATGTTAGTCTGTCACTAGAACCATGCCAGATTGCAACCAGTGAGCATCTGACTGCTAATTTTTCTCTCCCAATGGTATGTTCTATTTTGAAAAGAAGTTTTCTTTAATGAAAATTCCATTAACATCATTCTCTTTCACTCCTGTTACCAAGGAAGACTCCATTTATTTTATTAAAATATGGGGTTTTTTTCTGACACTTTCTTGTTCTGGTGATGAGAAAAATCTCTGAATAATGTGAGAAGAATAAAAATGTACTGCCCTTTTTTGCTTCCATAAGTAACATATTGTAAAAGATACTTACCAGTTTCACCAGAACTGTTTTTGTGACAGCATTTGTGGCTTTCCTGATAGCAGGGCTGTTAGACAACTATTTTGTCTGACTCAAGAGTTGCTGACATGTCTTGTTTGATAACTGAGGCAACTGCACAGCCAGTTTAAAATGTTCAGCACCAGGCCCTCACACCATGTGAAAAGCCCTAGCTCCACTAACTTCACTGGAGGTGTGTCTGTTTATCCACTGGCACAGTGGGAAATGCAGCTATTGTCCAAGGAGGGAAGGGGATAGGAAATGTTGGACAGACAACCACTGACAAATAGATTCTTTCTGACATCAGAAGAGGAGCAAAATGAAATTCCCATCACTCTTCTCAATACTGCTATTAAATGCTGATCCACTAACTAATGTCACAAATCTTTTTCCTCCTACAAGCAGCAGGCTTGCATCACAATTTATAACGTGCTCACAATTTCTGAGGGGCCTTCCAGGGAAGGTCCTAAAGTAACTCTCAGATATTTGCAATGAAATTACACCAAAGATCCTCAAGTATTCATTCTGGGTGTTAAAAAGTCAAAATGCTGTTGTCAATGCTCACAAAACAGCTTGTATCAGAATTCCTGGGAAGCTTGTGCAACTGCTGAAGAGAGTCTGATAGGCTTCTGTGCTGTGGCCACTCCAAGTTTTGGTTCAAGACAATAAAGCCCCAGGGTGCCCCAGAGATTCAGCAATTCCTGCCAGCAATTTCCAGCTGCTGAGTTGGTGGATGACAATATCCCTAATTCTCAGCAACAAGCCTTTGCTCTCTCTGAGCCCCCTGATTCAGAGGAGCTGTGTTTGTTTTTGCTTTAAGCAGACACCATTCTCTGTCTCCTCCACCAAGTGGCAAAGAACACTGGTTAGAAAATGAAAGGGTTTATCTACCCTCTCTACAGATCTGATAAGTTATGGCAAGGTATACTTAGCCTTTATCTTTTCTGGCATTCTGATAAACTTCCTCGATGGTTTTTTTTGGCAGTCCAAGCTGCCCTCTTACTACAATGGAAGGATGAAGGCAAGGCAGGGGCATCTGCCTGCAGATCCCAACCTTCCTGAGCTTGTTGCTACTTAAAGACCCATGGGATGCATACAGTCCTCTCCCTCATCTCATATGGGTCAGATTTATTAGTGTTTTTGCAGCCTTGCAAGGGGTCAGTTTCAAGGTCTCTAGCACTGTTTTATTAATGAAAATTTAAATGGTAGAAAACTGCTAATTAGGAGATCTTAACACCCTTCAACTTAATCTTCAGATCTGTTGTATGTTATGTATGAGGGACTATTGTTTCATGCCATTATAAATTAATGAGGAGTATGTTATTAGTGACAATGAACTCTTTGTGGTTTATGGTTTACTGAAGAATATTTTTTAAAAGAAGTCTTTTGTGCTCTCGGGGCAGTTTGCGTTGGAACAAGAGTGTCTATAAACTGCAGGTGTCTCATTAAATTCTGCTGGTGATTAGAAGAAGCAGCCATGTGCAGAGATCTTCATCAGGGGCTCTGTGATTTGTGTTGTCATGCTCAGTTTTTCCCTAATAGCTACACATTACTTAGCATTGATGCTCAGCTGCTGTGTGCAGAGCTCTGCAAAAATAGTTGGTTTCCATTCAGAAGCAAATGGCATCAAGCCAGCTATTGATTTATAGACTGACATATCCCCATTTAAAATGGCTGTAAGAACATTGGCTACTTACCTGTTACCTTTCTCTAGAAGTGTGTTAAAAATAATTTTCCACTTGATAAACGAAAACACAGTGTGTAGTATTTATACTGGTCATTTTCATAGAGAGTTCTGAAAAGGGCTACTTTACACAATAGCACTGGAGAGAGAGAGAAGGGTTGAGAAAGCTTGTCAGTGTTCCCAGTTCTGGTTAAATGGTTTGGCCTGAAGGCAAGATGGATCCATGCCCATTTCTTCCCAGCATAGACATGTGTTTGAAAACAGCAACTTGGCATAATGTTTTAAAAAAACCCAACACTAAACACAAAACAACCACCCTTTTGTATCTGCAACATATACTGCTTCTTTGGGGAAAAAACATAATAATATTCAAGCTTATAACAACAGTGATACATTATTTAGAATTGTGCTATATCTTATTCATCTGAACAGCTAAAGGACATTTATTTTCATATTCCTACAGAATTCATTTTCTAATTCTCTGCTAGTAATGTTACAGCTACTTTTTAAAATTTTTGTACCTCCAGTGTTTGGCTGATCTTTTTTTGCTCTTAGTCTTGCAATTGTGCTTGGGATAAAGGAGAAGTACTGGGTTTTTCTTAGGACTGAGGTTCTGTTTGGGAGAGAGAATCTAAGCTACAGAATACACCAAACTGTTTGGTGTGATTCTGCTTTTTTCTCATGTTGAGGTCTTGTAGTGGACATAGATTATACTGGTATCAACTTGCAGCCCTGAAGGGCCAAAGAAGCCCAAACATGAATACAAACTCAGGCACTGTTTATTACCCTGGTCCTGCCCAGCCCTTGGTACAGTAAGACCCTTATCCACTTGGCCTGGGACAGATACCAAAATATTTAAAGCATGATCATATTTTCCTAGAAGTTCAGATGGAGATTGTTTTGGGATCCAAGAATTTTGCAAAGGATTCATCCTATTAGCAATGCAACTCTGCTGTTCCTTGGCATTCACAAAGCCCTTGTTCTTCTCATTCCTCAGCTTCCTCAGCTAGCTTGAGTTGGCTTTGGCTAGGCCAGGATGTGAAATCTGTTCTTCAGCTCACAGTAGAAGATGCCTGGCAAACTGGGCCACCTGTTAGATGGAGACCAAATACATGCTTTTGGCTTCTTCACATGAATAAAAGCCACAGTTAAAAGAAACATTTAGGTATTTTGAGTAACAATAATTTGCAAAGGCCATTATGTTTCTCTGATTTTCAAACTGCAGTTGACATTTTTGAAGGGCTCCATGCTGGCACTGAGGCATAAAAGCCACCTAGTCCAAGCTCTTGCTCAAAGGTGGACCAGTTAGACTGGATTTCTTAGGGTTTTGTCCTGCCAAGCTTGGAAATCTCCAAGGACATAGACTCTATAGCCTCTTTGGAACACTGTTCCAGTGCTTGACCCTTTCCACTGTATAAAACCTTTTCTTAATACTGAGTTGGAATTTCCTGTGTTCCTGTTTGTGCCTGTTGTCTCTTGCCCTGCCATTGTGCACTTCTAAGGAGAGTTTGGCTCCATCTCCTGTACATGCCTCCATTAGCTGTACACAGGAGTCACTGCTTAAGGCTAAGCAAGCCCGGTCTTCTCAGCCTCTCCTCATAACAATCTTCCCTGTTCCTATGCAAGAGAGAGGATGTGAGGTTTTTTTGTAGGGCTTGCTTTTTCTAATGAAAAGCCACTGTTATCTTCTGCTTTTAATAGCAAGCACTTCATATTACCAGAAGTGTCTGCAGAGATCCATACAAGCACCCTTTAAAAGCCCATAGCTATTGATTTGGCATTGCTCCAGCTGTGCTCTGCTTTCCAGCATCTTTGCAGCTTGAGAACATGCACTCAGAGCAGCCAGTTTAAATATTTATAGCTGTGTAGCTGCACACTCCAGCTACCAGACTTTTATCCAAATGCCCAGACAGGTGTGTGCGCCTGAGTTTAAATTCCTGTTGCTTACAGAGATGGTATCTGAGCTGGCTGACAGCTTTGTGAACTCCTGGACTAAAAACTAGACACACTTGCTGTACTTTGTCATCTATAATATAAAAGGATGGAGCCCAACAAATTCTTTCTCTTCCTTTACACTTAGAAAAAGACTGCTGTATTTTGTACTGATTATTCAGACAATCCTCCCCAGTTTCCCACATGGAAAAGCAGATAGTATTAAATACACCCCCACATTTTTTGCAGCAGTCTACCTCTCTATGAGAGTAGAGAGCAAAAACTTTCTCAGCAAAGTTTGTGTAAAGCCTGTGGGATGGGGTATCAATATCAATAGATGAAGAACATCCATGGTGCCACATTTGTTTTGTGTTGTTTCATTTCCATTCTAGACATGAATGTGGTGTTCCTCTGAAATGCCAGTCTCATCATAGAAAAGGTTATTTCCTTCTCTTCTGCAGCCAGAAGAGAAGGATGGCAGGGTGAGCACCTCACCACTGTGCTGGGACTGGGAAGGGTCCCAGCTATGAAAGAGGCTTTCCTGGATGAGACACTTCAGTACTAGGAATGATGCTAGAGATTCATCTTCCAACACATTAGAAAAGTAGCTTTTATTTCCCAGTGAGCTTTCTCTCAAGGACTGGGAGAGTGAACACTTGTAACTCATTGCCTAATGGTCAGTGCAGTCAGAGGAGAGGGGCCGAGATTCAGCCTTCAGCCAGCAGGGCAGTCTGATCCATCTGCTCATTTTCCAGGTGCAGGAGAGAACTCTCCTGAGCTGCATCCCCAAGTTCCTTGCCCTGCCTGAGAGCCAAGAGGAGGTGCCTGCAGTGAGAGCAGAGCCCAGCCTCAGAGCCAGGCATCACTGGTGAGCCAGTGTGGGTGGAGTGATAGCAATGGACTGTGCCACAGTCCTTGAGGAAGATCCTTGGATTGTGTCCGAGTGGGTGCAGCCGTGTGACAGCCTTTCCACAGAGATTCCCGCCATGGAAAGGAAAAAAAGTGCTGGGCTATGGTTAAACATCTGCATTCTCACTTTCATTAAATGAGTTTAGTTCTCATGTCACTCCTACCTCTGCCCATTTTAAAATGCAAGGAGCCCCCACTCTCCTGCTGACATGAATCAAGAGCACACACTTAAATGCCACTGAATTATGCTGGTGTAAATCCAGCCTGAGCCTTCAAACATGCCAGTATCACATGTGACTTCATATTTGAGGGGAAAATAAATGCAAAATGAATGAGGTGAGACTGAAGAACTGTCCCTGCATAGTCCATTTCCAGGCTTTTCAGTGGAGCTTATCATTGTCCTGTCCAGCTCTTGGCTTCATTTCTTCACTTTTGAAAGATATCTACTGAAATGGCAATGGAAATTCAGGCAGTATACTTGCATTATCTAATGCCTCTTCAGTGATATTTCTTTGGCTAATATAACACTGTTTATCCAGTATTTGCTAAGAGTTGGAGACTAGAATCTGATCCAAAAAATGTAACTCTTTAATTACTTAAGAAAGCTCAGTGAAATCAATGGGCAAAACCACAGAATTTAATTAAGCATTCTGTTAAAGTTTCATGATTTCTGTGCACTGTGTGATGCTCATTCATGTTGCTAATTACTCTTGCATTTCCCTGATTTATATAGAATATAATATGAAAAATAAAACCCCAGGCATTTATGGTCTGCCCACTGAGCACCTGTGACATGAAGTTACAGTTCAACAAAAGAATGCCTGAGTATATGTGTGCACACTGCCTTTACTCCACAAAAAATAGAATACAAAGACTAAAAGAAAGACTATGGCTTTAACATTCCGAAGAATGGTTTGTTCCTCCATGCTCTGGTCACAGTTTTGCCAAGAGTCAGATGCAGGCTGAATCCATGTGAATGCACATCTGCACATATGTTTGGCAAAGCACTTACATGAACATATATAATCTAGAATCAGGTAGACAAATACTGGTATTGTTACATTAAAAGATATTCTGAAAGATATTCTGAAGATATTACTTGGATATTTATTTAGCTATTGTTAGACATTTGATTCCATTAAATAGGCCCTAGTTCATGTAACAAATATTAAGCCGCTGATAACTCCCTGCAAGATTAGATTGGTATTTAATAAACCTTGTACATGAGGGGGGAAAAAACAAAACAAACACACACACACAAAACAAACAAACAAACAAAAAAACCCCCAAAACCAAAACCAAACTGCCTTTCCCCAGCTTTTCTCTTTCTTGGGACAAGGGAAAAAAATCGATTTCCTAAGGAAAAAGATACTACCTGTATTGTCTGACATAGAAATGGGAAAGAAGTAATTACCTGTGAAATTTGGAGTAGTAAAAGCATTGTGCATTTTAAATTTTCTTTTGAATTGGAAAGAAGCAGAGGGCTTTGAATTATGCAAATACAGAGAAATGTTAGCTCATTAATGTATATGGGATATTGGTTGAAATATCCAGTTTCTTCAGCTACTTGTATTTAACTTCTTCTTTAGAAACAAAAACTGACCTCTGTTCTTTCCTGCAGCTTTGCATGTGGTACCTTTAAGAGAATGAACCCATTCTGAACTCAAGGCAGTTTGTTCTTTTCCTGCTGTAGCATGAATCTTGGAGAGATTATAACCAATTTAAGCAGGATGGGAGATCTGTTTCTAACTAGCTAGGAGTAAACTGCTAAGGAACCAGCAAGGGAAAACGAGAGCTATTCACAATAGTCTCCAGCTTGGATTACATGTATCTTGAAAGAACTAGCAGCAGATGCTTGTGGAAGTGATTATGCACTGGATCATACACATATCCTTCTGGCTGCCAACATCACTTAGGCACATTTTGTAGTGTAGGAAAAATCCCCTCCAGTTTACAGGAGAAGGAGCTCAGAGCACACTGCAGAAGGCACCAAGAATTGTGGTGTTTAAAGGAGCTCAGCAGTCACTCTGCTGCTCTGGGACTCAAGTCTGCAGGATCAAAACTTTACCAATGGATTATGGATTGTAGCCTTTCAGGGATTTCAGCACTTTTCCATACTTTAATTTATGGACATAATAACACTTTTAGTGAGAAAAACACTCCTTTCTCTCTTTTTGGCTGACATTGTTTGTTGCTAATTAGGGCAGCGTTATGCATTTATGTAAATTGTAATTCTAAAAGCTTTTTCTAAGTGATTTTATTCTGTCTAGCCTTTAGGCTATAGATGTCATTATACAGCTTCACAGTCTATCTGACAGATCCTTAGACACATACAACAAATGGCTTTGGCAATGGCTGCACTACATCCCCTGTGCTACTGCACTTTTTTATATTAAAGAACTACAATGGAAACGTTGGGATATTTTTTCCCAATCAACTCATTGACATTCTCTGATTTTTCAGTATGGAGCCTCTTATCTCTTTAGTTCTGAGTTCAATTGTCCTGGATTTTCATTCTTACAAGCATCTCATTCTTTCCCTCAATACGTACACGTTGCTGTCTTTTTTTGCTACTGAAAGCCCAGTAGCCTTTCTCCTGATTTTACTGAGAATCCAGGAATATGGCAGTAACTGAGACTCCTGCAGACTGACTCTGCTTATTGTGTGGACTCAATACAGGTGGCCTAGACAGAGGGATTTAATTTTTCATTTGTACTAGGCTTCAGAGGGCATCTGCCAAAATAGGTAATCTGGTTCTGAGTTTGTTTTATAGCTGGCTGTCCAGATGCATAGACTGGCATCACAGCTACAAGGCTCCCGTGCTAAAGCCAGAAACTCATTAAAAGCTGCAATTTGTCACCTTCCTGGCCATTACATATGACAATATGATCTGCTGAAAGACAGGCAACCTGGTATATAGCTTCTTTAATTTTTTGGTTTGGTGTCTTTTTTGTTGTCGTTTGGTTGGGTTTTTTCTTGATTTTTTTTTTTTAATCTAAACAAAAATAAATAGGCCAGCTTAGGTCTACACTTTATAACAAAGGAAAAAAATTATCAATGAGGAGTTCCTAACTTCTTTGAGTATGTGATCCCATTTTTCACCTTTAGCAAATGTGCTGTTCAGTCAACGTTTCTAATTTAAAAAAAAAAAGCACATCCTTCCCTTTCTTCTCTCCCAGTCCCAAATATCTGTTGTTATCTCTAGTGCTCCCTCCAGCTACGTATCTGAATGATCTCAGTGAAGGGGGAATCTGGGAAGTCACATTAGGGTACAGGAGTATCTATAAGAACAAATCTGGTTACAGCAATGACCTGCCTTTCTGGGCTAGTTACCACTGATTCCACCTAGAAACACAAGGGGGAGACCACATAAACCCTTTGGGATAAGGAGTTCTGCTCTGTTTTATATCATCCTAGTGCAGGACTATTGCTTGCAGATGTTTTTTGCAGAGTATAAAATACCAGTTGGAAAAAATCAGAAGTAGCTCTGTGAAAATCTTAAGCACTGGGTTGAATTTATCTTTCCTAAAGATTTCCTAAAGATGTAGTAGACCTCCAAGTGGACTCACCTCTCGTAAAATGTGGGAACAGACAGTGTATTTGGATTATTGCAGAGTTGAAGCACATGCTGCTAAGTGAGATGCAAAGAATGAATAAACAATGACTTAATGCCATTCCTGTTTCACAGGGAGCCATAAATATGGGGTAGAAGTTGCTGACTAAGGCACTAATTCAGCAAGTGGTAGAAATTAATCAGGAGCTAATGCCACTTTTATAGGGCAAGAAGGATATGGGAACAGACTGACAGAGCAAAGGGATGGGGCTGAGATCAATTGAATGGGAACAGACATCTTGGACTAAAGTGGCTGTTGCCAGTGCAACCAAATGCTGTTTGTGAACCTATGCAAGTCACCTTTTTGTGTGGAAGGGATGAGCAGTGGGAAGAATCTTACGCAGTCTTTGTAAAGCTGTGTTGCACTAACTACCAGAGAGGGGTGGGCAGTGCTGCCAGGGCAGCATGAAAGGGGTTTTAACAGAAAGGAGCACCAGTCCTGGTTCTTCCTGTCAAACACCTGTATAGATTTTTCCATCCAAAAATTAGATATTGTCACCAAAAATGTGGTTGTAAAATCATACAGGCTCAAATTACAGCAGTTTGCACTTGTCTGGTTAAGGTAAATAGCAACTAAATCAGTGCCTTAACTTTTTCTCTCTGTCCCAGGGAGATAAAGGCGCAGCTACTTTTTTATTCCTGTTTTGGTCATTGCTACCTGTGCTAATTACATTACAAAATTTCATTTGCTTCACTGGTAGTGCTTTCTCTCCTGTTTCCTGGGATTTATTGACTTTGCAAAGCATGTTGAGGGCTGTGAAGAATCAAGCCCTGTGTTCATAGAGCCTGTGAGATTCTCCTTGTCTCCTTGAAGGTGTGCACCACCAAAGGCTGCCTGGAGCTGGCTGCAGCAGTGATATGTAATCTCACAGCCTAGCCAAGGACAAATAACCCAATTGTGTCGATCTTGAGAGGCTGCTGAGGATTATTCTCTGTATGCTGAAAAGAAGTGAAACCTAATGTCCTGGGAAAGTGTGGTGTGGGGGAAGGAGGTCCCTGCCAGGTGGAGGTGGCTGCAGCCAGGCCCTGAGGGGGTTGGAGAAGTCTGTCAAAGGCAGCTTACCTTCCTATATCCTGGCAAGGAAAAAGGATCTTCTGAGCAGAGTCACATTCCGCCAGCATTTGGCTGCAACCAGTTTTCATTTCACTATGTTTTTTCCATCTGTTTGAAAACTGGAATATCCCACCCAACAGAAATTTATCCTGTTTGAAATGCAAATCTGGAAATGGGAACAGGAGCCCTGCCATGGGGAGCATGACTGCTGCAAAGCACAGAGGGTCAGTGTGATGCCTGCTTTTCCCTGAAGGTACCCTGAAACTTGGGAAGGAGGAAAGAATGGGACCAGGGAAACAGGAGCACAATGATATATAATATCTTCAGTTTCCCCAGCAGCATTTGGGATATATATTGAGTCCCTCCTGACATAGCAAGGATCAGTGCCAGTAGCAGGGAGGTTTTGTTGGGGAGACAGGATGACACCAGCAGGCTCTGTAGCATCATTTGCACAGCTGGAGATCTCTATGCCTCCCCTTCACAGGGGAACCCACAGATTTGCATAGATAAAGTAAGGGAAAGATATGTATTCTTGAGTCTCAGAGGGAGGGATTTGTTGTGAGGGACTCAGGAGAGCACAAATGCTAAGTGGTGACAGCATAATCACATGGCTTGGAGATAAAAGGTTACCTCAAGGCAGCATCATCGACTTAACTTCATGTCTATAATTCCTGACAGGCACTCATTCTTGCCTGTAGTTAAAAAACACAGTTTGTGAAATCTGAAGCTTTCCCAGATGATTTGTGCCACATCTTGACTGTTCCTTTCTATCAGAAAGCCTGTAGCAAATGTCTTACCTCTTTTCTCCTTTGCTACACTTTAAGCTCATTGCCAGTTGAATGCACCAAGGAAATCTGGACAGGGCAGTTCTCTCCTATTCTCTTTTTATCAACCTCTTTCTGTTTCTGAAGAGAATTATCATGATTATGTTCAGTCTCTTCTTCCTCAGTCAGACTAAATGTCACTTTATTGAATCTTGCAACATAAATCATGTTTCTACAAAGGCTGACATATTTTTTACTTTTTTTTTTCCTATTTTTCCTTCATCTCTCTTTCCTTGTCTTCTCTCTAACTGATACTTTACCTATCCCTGCTCCTTTTCCACAGTCTGATTCTATCCTTAATTATTTTCTCCATCTATTTCATGACTTTGTAATGGGGTTAGTTCTGGAATTCATGTTTCTTATTCTGCTTTGCCTTCCTGCTTTTGCAAAGAATGATGTTAAAATACTGAAACATTCTTTGCCTGCCTGCTTAAAGGAGAAACCTGGACTGAGAGCAATTTTACCAGTCAGGAGTTCCTGAGCTGGAGCTCCAGCTTAGCAACAGCTTGTCCAGCCCCAGGCAAGGCAGCTGACCTTGTTCTTGCTATGAGTTTCTTGAGGGCTTGCATGGTTTTTAAAAATTTGATAGTTTATTGCAAGAAATATATATATAAACCCACTAGCACCAAACTGAAAATTTGAGCTAGGTTTTAAGGGGTCAAGGTCTCCTAAGCAGCTTCCATTTTTCTGGTCACAGGCAGTGTTTAGCTTTACTTTAAAGAACCACTCCAGAAATTAGTGCTCACAGTATTCACAGCTGTCATAAGGCTGAGGGACATAAAAACAGAGCAGATTAAGGGTTGTTACACATCTCACAACCCCAAACTAGTATTGTCAGTCTTAGCATTGATTCCTCCAAGCTGAGGGCTGCCACAGGGATTCCTGTTTGTGGGATTTGAAATGTCCTCATGACAAAACCAGATCATGGGGACATTGCCTGGGCCTAAGCACTTATAGTGTCTCCTGAAGCCAGGCTGGTTTCTCCAGCCACAGCTTTGCACATTTGAAAGGTAAAGTTAATGTTTTTAAGTTAGTCTAGAGATCTTTATTTACATAACTGATTGCAAGATAATGAATCTGTACAAAAAATTTACTTTTTGTTCATTAAAAAAATACCGTGGAAGAAAACTCTGGGTCTGGATATTGTTCTGTGCAAAGGACAGATTGTTGACATTCCTGGGCAATTCTGCTCTCTGGCAAAGGAGTGCTTCTTATCAAGTGCTCTGATGTACAAGTGCCTGAGGGCTTGCTCACATGGGAAAATCCAATAGCATTATTCATACCTCTTCACTGCAGAATATGAGTACCCACATGGGAGCTCAGCAAGGGTATAATTATTTTTCTCTAGAAAAGTCCAAAGAACCTCTATATAATTTTTCCCCAGAAGAGTTAGTAACGGCACAGGTAATGCAGTGCCCCGGAGAAAATGCATTTGGGGACATCAGAAAGGACTGCTTTGTACAAAAGCAGCTCTTTCCCTGTGTGACAGCACATTTCCCTGTTTGAGATCCCCCTTATTTTTTTTTCTTTTTTTCACACATAATGCTCTGTCTCTACTGTATCCCTTCCCCTCATTTGACAGAGAAACTTAAACACCATACATGTACTTATTCACACCCACCCACCCATTCTTTTAATTATTGATAGGGTTTTGCTGCACTTACACTTTTCTTCTGTAAATGCATCCTCTGAGCACCACACTCAGACAGATGCTATCTGAGCAGTGACTACAGCTCAGAAGGATGTGCTGAATGCTGATGGAGAGGGGTAATGCTGGCTCAGGAAAATAAGGAAGAACAGAATCCAAGAAATGTAAAGCAATTTAACACTTGACAGGATATTTTCAGGATGTGCTGCACCTGCAGCCATGAACTTCATTTGCATAGCAGAAAAGCAATCTCTGTGCTGTAAAAGTACAGGGTTAGGAGGGATGGCAGAGAGAATGGGATGTGGCCTTTGCAGTTGTGCCTTTTGTGTCTACTCTGCCCCTTGCAGTTCTTGCTGAGTGACCCGAAGCAGGTGGTACAACTCGGAGAGAGATTTCAGAGTCCTCTGGTGCCCAGTGGCACCTGTGTGCCCCAGCTGAGCACACTCCTGCACAGCTTTCTGCAGCTGCAGCTGCAGGGGCACGGAAACCATTAGTCCTCTGAGGTTTGGGGAAAACCAGCGACGGAATATTTTGTCACAGATTACCTGGAGAAAGGAAAAAGAGCAGATTGTTGTGTTTCAGATGCTGCGACTAATGCCCTGCTGCTGCTTTCCTGGGACTATAGCAAAATGTCATCTGAATCCAAATGCCTTTAGCCATTCAAGGAGGGAGGTATAGAAAAGGAGCATCCATAAAGGCTATAATCTAGCTAAGGGATGGCCCTTCTTCTCAGGCTGCTCCTGCACTTCACACATTTTATGAGTGGCTGCAGGCTGGGGTTGTTTAGTCTAGGAAAGAGGATGCTGAGGGAGGACCTCATAGCCCTCTATAAGTACCTGAAGGGAGGTTGTAAGCAGGTGAGGATCAAACTTTTCTACTAAGTGATAAGCAATACAAGTGAAAATGGTCTCAAGTTGTGCTAGGAGAGGTTAAGGTTGGATATGAGGAAAAATTTCTTTATCAAAATGATTGTCAAGCATCGGAACAAGCTTCCCAGTGAATTAGATGAGTCACCAGCCCTGGAATATTTAAAAGATGTGTAGATGTGGCACTACAGGTGTGATCTGTTTGTGGACTTGGCATTGCTGGGTTAACAGTTGGACTTGATGATCTTGAAGGTCTTTTCCAACCTAAACAATTCTATGATTCTGCATAACAACTGGTGAGGGTGAGGGGGTGGGAGAAGCAGGCAAAAGGCTGACAAGCTACACCCCTGCAGCCTCTCTGTTGCTCCAGTGCCTCCCATCAACACAAGCTGGGTGAGCTGTAAGACACTTCATCCCAAAGCCAAGAATCCTATGGACACCCCTTTCCACTACACCCACACAATACATCTGTAGAGTGGACAATCCCAACCACTGCTTACACTTGGGCAGCCTCATCTTTCACAGAATCATAGAATCACTAAGGTTGGAAAAGACTTTTAAGATCGTTGAGTCCAAGTGTCAATGTAGCACTGCCACGTCCATCATTAAACTATGTCCCCAGGTGCCACATCTCTGAGTTTTTTGAACACTCACAAGGACAGTGATTCCACCACTTCCCTGGGCAGCCTGTTCCAATGCTTGACTACCCTTTCAGGAATTTTTCTTCATATTCAACCTAAACCCTCCCTGGCGAAACTTTGTCATTTTATCTTGTGCTACCACTTGTTACTTGGGAGAAGAGGCCAACGCCCACCTCACTGCAACTTCCTTTCAGGTATTTATAGAGAGCAAAAAGATGTCTCTGAGCCTCCTTTTTTTCCAGCCTAAGCATCTCCAGCTCCTTCAGCCACTCCTTACAAGACTTGTGCTCCATACCCTTCATCAACTCCATTGCTTGTCTCTGGACATTCTCCAGCACTTCAATGTCTTTGTTGAAGTGAGGGGCCCAGAAATGAACACAGGATTTGAGGTCCAACTCAAGAATGTGACTTTACCATCACAGGGGGCAAAAGTCCTAATCCCCTGCCTCTACTTTGTTCTCCTTTCTGTGGCACTGGGCTAACACCTACAGAAACCATGGCAAATAAACACTATATATAGTGAATATAAAGATCTTTTTGTGTGCCCTAAGAGGAGATTTCTGAACAGGACTGACATGTGGACACATTTAAAAACCTGACTGTCTTCATCTCAGTCTCCTCATACATGCATTTTATAGTCAGTGTGATTTTAAAAGGAATGGATGCTTAAAACAGCTGCGTCTACTCACTTGCAAGTTGTTATTGGCTCTCTGTGCTCCGCATTTTCTGATTTTCAGATTGCATTTTGAAAAGCAATCAAAGAAATTACAATCTTCATCTCCTGTGCACTTCTGTTCCAGGATGTCCCTCATTTTGGGTTCAAAAAAGGCCATATCCACATCAATGGCCACCACCTGTGAATCAAAACATCCCATCAGATCTGTCAGGGCACAGCCTCTGGGACAGGGCTGAGCAGGCATTCTTTGCTGCTTGCTTTTGGAAATGCTGTGCTGAGAGCAACTGCTGGCAGGGAACTAGGAATACAGGGGCTTTATTTCACTGAACTGAGCCACACTAGCCTTATAAACACCATTTTTTAAGCAAAAACAGCCAATGTTTATGATACCAGGAATGGAAAAATTATTTGTGAACAGTATGCATCCCCGGAGTCAATTGGATTGATTTGCCTTAAAGTGGAACTATCCAATCTGAAGATTTGCTGGTGCAGCATATGCAGATGGCACCTCAACCTCTCAATTACATGATGGTGCACAATTACCCACGGGCCAGACAGCATCATTTAGAGCTCAGCATTCAGAGTAAACCCCTGACTTTGCCTCTGTGGAGAGGAACAGTGGGGTGTGCAAGAATAGCTGCACCTGATATAGCTCCTGCAAACCTGTCCTTGCATTCTGTGGGTTTGAGTCTGTCCAGCTGTAGAAGGAGATCCCTGACTTTGCTGAAAGCTGGGTCTGGCTTTGTCCAGTCTTCTTTGCTTATTGTGCACAGTTCTTGTTCTTATGGTCCAGAAATATGTCCTGTAACAGAGTCCAGCCAGCACTTGGTCACAGCAGAAAAAAACTGAGTGAAAGGGGTCAGTCACTTTCCTCCCCCTGGCTCTCAGAGCTGTGCGTACACAGCACAAAGTGTTTGCAGAACTGCTGCCTGTGCTGGGGGTGACACCTCTCTGGAAGAGAAGGGCTGTGGTCTCAGTTTCTGCCAGTGCCACTCCACCCATAAATGCTTCACTTAAAGAAATCACAGGAATAAAGAGGGAAAGAAAGAAATCCAGTACAGGGATGGCAGCTGCCTGATGTGAGCCAAGCTGTGGGTGACCACAGGGAAGGAAGCCCATCTCCAGCACCATGGATGTGCAGCCAGTGAATGTTCAGAGCTGCATTTCACACTTGACAGTCAGGATCAGGGATGCTCTCATGCAGCATCTGACACACACTTTCATAGGGGAAAATGTCTGGGACCTGGGCAAAGCAGAGTTACTTGGGCTCAAATGATAGTCTTATTTTTCAGATTTGACCTCCCAAGTAACAGGAGAAGACTAACAGTGTGACTGGAACAGCAACTGGATCAACCCCAGGAACTAAAGATGTCTGGTTTGGTAGAAGGCCAAACAAACCTTCCACAGGCAAAATAAAGAACGTGGTCTAATCTTCATTTTGTTCTCCTCCTTTTTCCATTGGGAAAAATCTTACAGAGATGAGGCATATCTTAAAAACATAAGTATTTTTAAGCATTTTGGAGAGGTCTATAATGATGATGTAGCCTAAGAAATTTTACGTGTTTGGACAGGCAAGTTACTTTTTGTTTGCTTTTTTACTTCCTTAAGCTTTCTGTGGTTTTGCTGTACAGTTCCTTGGAGAAGAGACAGTGAGAGTAATGCAGGATTTCCCAGTGTCACTGTTCCACCTCCTAGGTGGGGTCTTTGCCAGCACATTTGACAATTAGATCCATCACTCCACTAGGAAAATCAGCCTTGGTTCCCAAATACGCTTCTGCCAAAGTGTTTAGTGGCTTCACTGAAATTCATCTTTTATAAAAATGTGTGGGCATCCAGCTAGACCCTGAGAAGACACATCTGGATGACACTCTGCCTATAAACAGCTACATTTTGGTGGGCTTTGCTATGGTCATAGTTGATGAAAAAATTACCTAAGGAAACACAGGAAGGACCCAACTTGGCTCATGACCTGATTTAAAATCATGTCTAAGGTGCTGTAATCTTTCTGATTTTCTCTGAAATATTGTAAAAGAGGAAGCTCTCCCAGAGCACTTTGCATTAACCCAAACCTCCTTCTAACTCTGTACCTCATGTGGCTCCATGGCAGCTTAAAATTCTCCTGGATTATCTACCAGACAGCTCCTCTCTGTGCTGCAGCAGAGCATGTGAAGGCTTGAGACTTGTCTCCACCACATGAAAATAATCCTCAAAGTAAAACCCTTGCATTCCAGGCACATTTCTTTGGGCATTAGAAGTGTCATTACTCAAATAAGGAATGGTGGTACAATTGTGGGGTTTTTTATTATCCTATACAAGAAACCAGCATGTGAAAAAATTGCTTAAAACAAACATAAGAGATGAAAAAGAGGCTGCATTGCTGTGTTCCCATTCTGGAACTGGTTGGTCACTGGAAGATCCTGGCAAAGCAAACTTCACCAAAATGACTTGTAAGAGAAGACACATCCGGTATTCATCCCCTTTCCCTGAATGGAATCTGTTTTCCTGTAAGTAGGTTGTGAAACAGATGTTCTGGCGTATGCTCAGCCACAGCCCTGAGTAACTGAGGAAGATGGGCAAAGCCTGCCTTGAGGAATGCCTGCTTTGCCTAAATTGTGGTACAGCGTGCTTTAGGTTCTTGCTGTAGCTCCTGAGCCGACCCCTGTTCAGCTGCTGTATTGCACCTGAATAAACAATGGGAGGGGAGGGTGAAGGGAAAACACTCTAATTGCTCTTAATGGCTCTGTGTTTAGGTAGTGTTTGTCTAGTTCTCTGAAGATACAAGTGTTACATTAACACTCAGTGAATACTAAAATAGTATTGAAGTTCCTGAAAATGTATATAATTCACTCAGAGTGCAGAAACTCCACTAACAACCCTGCAAATTGGGAGCATAGCTCAAACACTTACTCACGGCATGGTACCCCCAATCTGTAGACAAAATTCCAGCCAAAACCAGAGGAATTTCTATCCACAGAACGAATGTGAGCTGCACTACAACTTAGAAAATATACATAGCTTTCAAGTCCGAGTTTCAGCTGCACAATGGAAAGTCAAAGAGTGACAGTAGCACGGAGTTTCATGTTGCTGTCCTTGCAGTTTCCAGACCAGACAAGCTGACCACTGAAGCACAAACATGCATGTTTGGATGTGGGGAGTTCCTCTCGTGTCAGACCATGAATTCAGCCTTAGTTTTCAAATTCATACAGTTTTTTCATTTCAGCATCACTACCAGAAATGTGATTCAAATTTCAGCTTCATTTAGAGCTTTCGAAATCCCCTTGCCTCCAGGAGGCATCCCTCACCACATCCAAGGGACCTTGCAGCGGTGCCTTTGAAGAAGTGAAACAAAACAGAAGTGAGCAAGAAGTTTTCAAAATAAGCAGCAGGACTGAGTGCTCCAAAAACGTGGCTGTACACATTACAAAGAGGAAAAGCTGTAGAGAATCTCCCCTGATGCTTGTAAATTAATTGACTTTGCAAAAACTTAGCCAAAAGCTGTATAAGGAGGGAAGTGTCATTTTTACAGTCACCTTCAGACTAGAATTTGACCTCAAATTCCTGGAACACCACCCCAAAGGCCTAACTTACCGTGAGATCATGCCTGATAGCGAAGTTTTCTGGTTTGATGTCACACAGGTGAAGTCGGTGAGAGAAATCATTATCAAAATGCTGCACCATGTCCAGAAAGCTGAGTGCAATGTCAATGATGGCTCTCACCCTGCTTCTGTGTCCAGTAAGGGAGGGGCCGATCACATTTTCCAAGGGAAAAAGAGTTTTGTGCCAGGCATGTCCAGCTGTGAGATACTCCACAGCATAGAAGTGTCCACAAGAGCCAATAATTCGTAGCACATGTTTGCTGAAGTCCTGCAGCAAACTGAAGTAGATATATTCTTCCTGCTGGAGCAAGGACCACATGCTGGCCACCTGTGCTTTCCAGCGTGGTCCCTTCTTCCTTGTCCACAGGGGCCCCATGGTATTGTTAGACAGTTCTAGCCCCAGGGCATTTTTGACCTCCAAAGCTGCCATAAGCAGGAGCTCTGTTTCAGGGATATCCTGTGTTTCCACCTCCTCTAGCATATTGAGGTGCTGGTAGCTGGAAAAGATTTCTTTTTTGGATTTCAGTATGATGGGCTGGCCTCTCCAATCAGCCTGAATGACCTTCTTACCTCTGTCATAGTAAAGGCAGTGTTTGTACACCAGCTTCTGTGCCACACACAGGTCTTCACAGAGGTCCCCAGTCAGGGCTCCGCTGCTGTAGTCGAGGCACTGGAGTGAAAGAGCAGAATATTCATAGCAGAACCATACCTATACATGGACCTTGTAGAAGAAAGACAAATAATGAGCTACAGCCCTAAGCTCGAGAGGTTTGCAGCAGTCACGGAGCTGCAAACACACACCCACAACCATTGTGTCATTCAATGGTTTTTCAGAAGTCTCTGGAACTAGGGGAGTTTTGCTTCAAAATGGGGACTATGGGGATGGTAAAGGGCAGGGTTTTCAGGGGCAAGGAGAGGGACTGGATAACTTGTTAATCTGAAATTCTTTACACATTTAAGTTCAGTGAGACAAACTTTAAACACTCGTGGCTGCACTGTGTATGATTATGGGTTATAATACTTTAAGGCACAGAGTAATGCAGGACTTCTTTGGAAGGTTCACGGCAGCATAACTTAGACATCACCACTAAAACTACAGGAAAATACATGTGTAGTTGGATTTCTGGGACATTCCACAGCCCTGCATGCTTCAGCCTTACACTCAACATACCCTGAAGGAAGCTGTAATAACCTTCTCCTGTATCACCAGGAAAAACAGAAGTTGTGTTCATCTCTTGTGTACAAGAGATTTGGACCAGGAACCTCCAGAATTTTTGAATATGCCAATGCTGCAGAACACCATGACTCTCCAGGTTTTATATGTAGTTATCAGAAGCAACATTTTAATATTATTTGCTTCAATACTTAATTTTATTAACTGGAAAGAAATTTCCCTTGGAAACAAGGGAACTGCTGCTTGATAGTGGTCAATGCAAATAAGTGCAAGAATGGCAAGGATTCCCTCACCAGTCCTTCTCTCAAGCTGGAATAATTTCCATAAAATCATTTCCAAAAGTGGAGGCAGTTGATGTATTCCTTTGGTCATTCAGAAGTGCAGCTGTAGAGACTGCTTTGGGTCTCTCAGCAGAGGGGATAATCAGAGGTCTCTGGTGAAAGGGGAATAGAGGGGGTGGTGTAGAAAGCCAAACATCTGTGAGGCAGCTTGACAGTGTCATCCACCTCCACTGCTTTCTGGCATTTGAACCTACGTTTAAAGAAACTGGCAGGGCCCCTCTGCACGTGCAGGGCTTGCAGCGGCTGCCTGAGCCCCACCTCATTTGTGACTGGCTGTTACACGAGGAACATGATCACAGCATTCCAGTAATGCATTTTCCTGGGACAGTCTCTGAGGTGTGTACACCAGAGGACCACGTTCTGATGCCAAGCAACATTTAGAGTCCAGCCTTAAACAACACACTAGGGAATGGGTGGAGGATTAAGTCCAAAATCCAAGAAAGGTGATCAGTTGACAATAAGAGGTCACTGAGGACTGTTCAGAAAGACATAAAATTTATTTATATTCTGATGTTCTCACAGCCCAAGTGAGAACATTCAATGCCAGCAAGGACAGTCAGGTAGGCAAATTCTTGCATGAGTGTCTGGACACTGAGTCCACGCATGTGTGTAACACACACACATCTGCATCCTCATCCACATCAGGATGACTAAGGAGACTCACTCAGCTGTCTGCAGATTTCAGAGCATGCAGATCAATGTTCTTGCTTTTGAAAATCTATTCCTACCAATGTAATACAGTTTTATTCTACCTTTTCAAGTAGGAAGTGTCATTTTCTCAACAAAAGTAGGTTGGCAGTTCTTACCATCAGGAACTCTAAGCAATTTTAGAAAGAAAATTGCAAACAGAAGAAATATTTGGGGGTTTCTTTGGATTGTAAGTACAAGCACATTTAAAACTCTATTGACAGACCACAATCTAATTCTCTTCTGGTACAGGAAGAGAAGATAGGACATAGTCATGTCCTTGGGTTCACATGGGTGAACACTTGCCCCTGTGGACAATTTTCCTGTGGTTCGCTCTTAGAGGGTTCACATGCCTGGACTTCTGGCATCTAAAAGAACATGACCATGACCTGTAGCCAAACATGTCAAGGTGCAGCTTATTTTCATGTGTTGACATCATGTCATTCTTTATGGCATTAATGAGAAAAAGTAGTTGTGGAAAAAGCAGACTCAGATTTCACAGACAGAGGAGACAGGTCCTTTTTGAACCTGGTTGCTGTTTAGGATTTTTCTGCTGTTTTTTCAGTTGAAGCTATAAATATTTGATTATTAACCTAGTATCTGACAAACAGTGTCTGAATCATATTTTTCTTACAATGAACTTGTGCAGTGTTTTTGCAAACTGGGACCTGTGGAAGAGGACTTGACCAAAGAGCTCATGGTCTCACAGTGATGAAACACAGATCAGCCTTCCAGAAGCGCATTCTCAGCTGGTCACAAAGGGAAGCAAGGCCTTCAAAAAGGCTTCCTCAAGGAAACAATCAAGAAGATTGAACCATTTCCTATCAGCATTTTAGGCACAGTCTGCACTGGTTCATCTTGAAGCAATTATTTGGCCCTTACATCCATTCCAAAGACACAGTTTTACGGGACAGTCTTCCATCATATTGGCATGGCTTGTACATTTGTCCTCCCCAGGGTACTAGCTTGCATTTTGTAGTATTAAAACAAAAATTTGGTGGACTGAAAACATTTAACCAGGTAATACATATTAGTCTGCCATCACAAGGTGGACTGTTTATTATTTACCAGCACGGAAGCTTTCCACTAACTTCAGACTTCACTATACGAGATTGTCCATCATCCTGCTGATAAAAGGAAGAATCAATTCCCCAAAGAAATATTTCAGAAACGGTACTCCACACTGCCATTGCTGTCTTATTGACTGAATTTTGAGATCTGTTGATGAGATAGTTTTAAATCGACCTAGAGATCGACCTTTGAAAGCCACAAATTTTTCTTTAAGTGCCAGATTCTTAAAAGCAAAATATGAAAGTGCTACTAAGCCAAAAGCCTTATAAAGAAGCAGTTGTACTACACAAAAATGCAAACACAAGCATGGTTCAGACTTACTCATATGTATCTTATTAAAATTGGCCATATAATTTTTAATGTCTTCAGTGCACTTATCAAGATAAGTTTAAAAAGCTGGGTTTAAATTAATGTAAAAGCTTAAATTAATGTAAACCTTGCTAAGGATTCATATAAATTTAAATAACTCCCTGTACCACCATCAGTGGCCTGAAATGGATATTTTGCCTTGTTAGCTACTACTTCTATGTAAATGCAATACAGAGCCAGGTTTGGAAGGCACCAAAATTAATTGATTTCTCCAGAGGGAACAGAAATTGATTGCTACGACTTAGTGTGTTCAGTGTAAATGAAGATGAGACTGGCATTAGGAAAGAGCAAGAGGGTTTTTTTTGAGAGTTAAAGTTGGTTCCTGCAAATTGCCCAGTGCTATTTCAGCCTTCTCAGTGCAGTACACATCTGCACAGATGTATATCTTACTCAGAATAAGGAAACACAACCTTCAGAAATGCCACTTGCAAGAGCATTTTCACCCACTCCCTTAAAATATCTCATCTCCTACTGAGAGATGACTAGTAAAATAGTTTTTCATAGAAGCTGATTTTTGCTTAGTAGAAGGTATGAGACTCAAGCTATCAGGTTATTTGTTTCATAGCTCAGTTGCACTTTCCGTAACTGTGAAACTCATGCTATGTTCAGAAGATGCAGAAAGACTTATTTGGGGGGGGATGAAGACTAGTTCATTTTCCAGTTATTCCACTAGAAGGACAATCCCTTGCTCACATCATCTGGGAAAACTTGCTTACAAACTTTAAGGATACTGCTGATCATTCACCTTCTCACAGACAAGCACAACAATCTCAGCTACTCTTCCTCTGGAAGGAGAGCCTGAACCTGAGCTGTCTCAGCGATAGAGACAACTTTCCAAGCGTGTGACTGAAATCTGATCCCTGGGCTTTTGAAGCTTTGCCGGATGCTTTCCAAACGGAAGAACACCAACAGGTCTCTGTCTAGCTGTTTGTTGGTGACTGCGATGGCAAGGATCTGGACTTCCTTGAGCTTGGCAGCTCTGTGCACCTCCATATCTCAGTGTTCTTCCCAAGCACGTAAGGATAAGGCAGGAATCATTCCTTCAGCTGCAAACCTGAGCTCAGCCCCACTTCAATCTGGCTCCTGAGGTAAAGAAACTGGATCTCACTGCCATTAAGAACACCCTCTCAGGACCACTGCCTACACTTGCTTTTCCTTTATTATACAGAATTAAGGAAAATCTATGACCAGTTCTTGCTTGCTTGCAGTGATAGATTATTCAATTCCCACTAGAATTCTTCCTTTCACACCTAACCGCTGGCACTACAGATACCCTGACTAAGAAACAAAATTGAACTAAAAGCTTTAACCCACGCTGCTCCTGTTCTCAAAGTGTTTCCTACGCAACCCTAAATCTGTTCGTTATTACTTTAAGGGAAATTTTAATGAATATTTGCTTGACTATTTTAATGAATACTTGCTTGAATTTTAACCACATCTTACACGCCAGACCTAGCCAGACCATAAAAGAGGTGATACAAGCTGCCTGACACTTCTCAAAGACGACTTTTGTACAAACAGCTTTTGGCCTAAAACAAACAAAACCCCCCCAACACCCGGAGGAAGGCTTTCCTCCGCTTCCGAGCGTTTGGCTTGGGCAGCGCACCCGCATCGCACGCCCAGGAGCCGGCCCGCCGCCTGCACCTGACCTCGCCCGGGGAAGGAAGGCAGGGAGGGAAGGAGGGAGGGAGGCAGGGAGGGAAGGAGCTGGGGAGGCAGCCGCCCGCCCGTGCGCACCGGGGGTGCCGGCGATGCGGCACCTCCGGCGGCCGGAGCCG
>VWYP01028284.1:0-10492 GCA_013400435.1 Pycnonotus jocosus | reverse complement strand
GGCCCGGCCCGCTCGCTGCCCCTCCCCGGGCCGGGGCTGCCCTGGCGGAGCCCGGAGCGCCCCTTTTGAATTTAAGCCACGTAGTTCCGCCGGCTTTTGTCTGCGCTCCCCTGTGCCAAGCGGCCCCTGCAGCCACTTGGCGGCTGCTGCCCGCGCCCCCCGCCTCTCCTCTGCGAGTTTCTCACCCGAGAATAAAAGGAGTTTGAAGGGTGATGGATGCTGCTGTGGGAACCCTTTGCCATCCAGGCGGCTGCTCGATACTTTGAAAGAGGCAGCCTGGAGACGGGCAGGTCCCTCTGGTGAGAGCTGCGTCTCCCGACAAATGAGGAAATGAATAAAAAGCTGTCATTTATTCTGGAGTAACTTCTCCAGTTTTATCCTGCCGGAGCTAATGGAGGAAGAGAGAAGCGACTCAGATACCCTTTCGGTAACTCAGCTCCCAAGCGCTCCCATCGTGGGTTGCCCCTTGGCTCCCCAGCATCTCCCCCAGCCCCAGTGGCGGGTGCAGGCTGGCCCCTGCCCGGCACCCCCTGCCCTGCCTCTCTCGGCGGCTACGTTGGATATCTTGCCAAAACAGGCAGGGTGTACTGGGTCCGAGGATGCCGGGGTCGATAGGTTGTGTCCCCGTCCTCTTCTTGTCTCCCTGTGACTGTCCCTGCCATGGTGTGGTCAGCTCCACCGCACAGCCTCTATGTGACTTCGTTAACGTTTCTGAAGGGTCAAAGACTCAGATCATTGTTCCCGAGGAGCAAGGAAGATCCTGGCATCCTTGCCTCACTCCAGGTGCAGATGCCCACTGTCTCTGCTCAGAGAGCTCGGTTCAGTGATATATGTTCTTAGCACCATGTCTAACTTAATGAGAAATCCTTCCTTGACAAGTCTTTAAAAAGAAAGATATCTCTATTGATATGGTCAGATTTTACCTCCCAGAACCACAAGGGCAGAACATGGGTGCAGCAGAGTTGATGTTATCCACACCTTTTACATGATCAGTGCAGTTCTCCTCTACCTGGCAGAGCAGGGTTTGAAATGGAGCTTCTAAGTAGATGGCAGACTGTGGCAGAAAAGAAAAAGAAAGATAAAAATATTGCTGGACATACTCCAGCTTTCCTTTCTAGAGACTGTCAGTGGGGAGGGAGATGCAAGAATAGCAAAATTACTTTCATCTCCAAAGTCTCAGAAGCAGAATCATTATCATTAGCCACATCTTCTGCCAGTGTGTTTTGCTCGATTTCTACACCATCTCATTTCTTCACCTGCTGAGGTTGCCTTTTCAGTTTTTTTTTTTTCTTTCCCCTGATCTTTTTACTGAGAGGCTTACTTTTGAGGCACTGGCAGTACAGTCTGTTTCTTGTGAATGTGGCAAGCAGCAAAGACCAAGGAGACAGCTAGGAACTAACACATTTTAATCCTGTTTCTCAGTCTGAAAGAAAATGCTTTCAGAAGCTGTCTCTGGCCAACTTGGGGTGTTCTTTGGAAGTTTCTTGGACAATAAGTGGGCAAGGAAGAGTTTCACTCAGCCATTCCTCTGTAGGAGTATCAGCCAGGCTTGAAACACAGCCAGCCTTCATCAGTGACTGCTGCCACCCAGGAGATAAAATTGCAGATCTGCCATAGTGATGTCTGGAGCAATCCCGAGATGTGTCCCACATGGAAGAGGGATGAGGGTGGTGGGGGAAAGTCAACAATAAGTTCCTACTGCTTATTACCCAAACTGGTGTTTGGGTAATAGTCTAGACACCACCAAACCCAGAAATAATTTAAAGTGTGGATCTTGATTTCCCTGTGTGTCAGCAATCCCCAAAGGATGTTATGCATTTTTATTAAATGTCTGTGAGATTCTGTGTATGCATCATTGGTGTTTCAACAATAGTTCTGAAAACAAATCTAATTACACCTGACTTTAAGCCAGGAACAAAATACAAAGATTTCAGACCAGGGTAGGTGTCACAGCTGACCTTCTCTAATTATTGCTGAAAAAACCAAACGTGTTCCTTCCTCCTCCTCCACTTCCAACTCCCTATTTTCCTCCTTGTCTTGCCTGCCTAGTGCAGTCCCTTTCTCCAGTGAAAGATATTGCTTGCTGCCCAGGGAGCTTTCTCAGCTTGCTAACAGGGCAGAGAAATGTAAAGCTATTTCTTGCTGAGATTATTTTTGAGAGGTCAGCAAGCCCTGAGGATGCTGCCAGGCTGGTGCAGAGAGGCACACTGCAGGGCTGGGTGCTCTGGGGTGCTGGAGGCAGAACTGTATCAAATGTCTGCACCTCAAAGATGCAATGAGATATTGCAGAGAAGGTGATCTTAATAGAAATAGTTGCTGAAAGAAGCAGTCCTGCCCCATTTCCACCCCAGTCACACGCTGCCACTGCTCCCTCAGCAGCTGGATCAGGGTGGTTAGCCCAGCAGGCAGCATCAGTAGGGTGTCTGACTGCACTTTTCATTTCAACTCAAGATACGTGCTCAAATTCACTGGATTTTGGGGTCTGTAAGAAGCCCACATCCTCCTCTTTGGTTTGGAAACAGCTGCTACGTGTAGCATGAGCAATTCTAACTTCAACATGCAGGTATCTGATGCTTCAAAATTACAGAATATGAACAAATAAACTAAGAAAATAATAATAGGTTTTAATGTAGTTTTAATATTGCTTTAATAGTTTTAATAAAAAATAGAAGTACAAGATAAACTGAGCTTAATGAAGCAAATGCAAGTTGTATGGCACTTATACTGGGTAGTTTACCAGTTTAATTTTATGGTAAATCCCATAGGAAGCATTTGCAGAGAATAAAGCCGTGTCTTCCTAAAAGATTTCAATATAGCATTCAGGAGGGGGAAGGCGTTGTATCTAGTTGTTCAGGCTCCGAATTTTTAAATATCTCTCTGACTTTAGTGAGTGGGAAAAGCTGGACAAGTGTGGTGAATATGTATGTGTG
Source organism: Pycnonotus jocosus (assembly GCA_013400435.1). NCBI lineage: Eukaryota > Metazoa > Chordata > Aves > Passeriformes > Pycnonotidae > Pycnonotus > Pycnonotus jocosus. The sequence goes on along the minus strand of VWYP01028284.1, from coordinate 7,562 downwards.
TGTGTACACATATCTTCTTGTACACATGTACATAGAGAGCTTCAGAAAAAGTCAAGAATTGACCCAGAAAGCTTGGAAAAGTTAAAAGCCCAAATGATTTAGGATCAAGTGGTTTAGCCTTTAATAACAATCTATTGCTAGCTACAAAATTCAAGTCTAATTTCAGATTACCCTAAGCTTCAAGGTTAAGAGTAACAGAATTAGTTATATATATATATATATCCCTATCAGCCATAGCATTTCTTCTTTTAAAAAACTTCAGCATCAGAGAACCTTTGCTTTCTGCTATTATTACAGAATATATACAGAATATATATATTCTGTGGCCCCTTCATGTTGCATTCCTGTGCTCCCAAAGGAAGCTATATTCTTCATTTTGTCTGAGAATTAAACTTGATGGAAATTAATTAGTAGAAGCTGAATTAAGGCAAGCGACATCAAGGGCAGTAAAAATAATCCAGGACTAACTGAATTAGTTCCTACCCAATTACTCCTTGAATTAGTGCTTAGAGCATGATGTCAGCATCAATTTGGTCTCCTCTTCGTCGCTGTGTTGGGCACATCACAAAATGGCACATCAGTGGTGTCAGTTCAGATGTGGAGGCTTCAGGGGCTTCAGTAGCCAGGAGTGAGATGCCTTGGCACAGCCAGGTAGGAGCCTGGCATGGCATCCCCCTGTGCTGTGTGCCTCTGCAGGGGCTCAGCAGCTCCTCACCCCAGGGCCATGAGGACCCCTCAGCCCAAGGAGCTGCTGAGCCCTCATGCTTCTCATCACCTTCAGACACAAACTGCATTGCAGGCTCAAGTTGTATTATGCTGTTAAACCTTATTTTCCTAATTACTGAATTCTTCATGAAGAAAGAAAGTAAATCAGCCATTAAGAACTACCTTGGCACTCAAGTTAATGAAATGTAAAACTGGTTCATTAGGACTTACTGTTCTCTTTGATTGATTTTATCACCTTCTGTCATTGGTTGTCTGTGGAAATAGGGCACATGTCTGCTAATCTTTCACAAGGCACACATGAATCTATTTTCCTTTTAGGAGCTCAAGAAACTTAAGGGCTGTTTACATTGACTTTGAAAATATATTTTAACATACAAGTATTTCTTGCTGATTTCCTTTGACAAAGTTGCTGCTGAGAAACCTTGCAAGGTTAGACATAGGTTTGAACATGCCCTTTAGGCAGTAAAATTCCCCTGCAGAGTACTGAGTCTACCAGAGGAATCCAAATGTATTTTCTCATTTATGCCATTAATCAAAAAGAGTATGTTGCAAACTTCCCACAGAAGTTTTATGGCATCAGTGAGCAGTGAGTTTATTGGGTCACATTGTGAACCAGAAGCAGAAAAAATGGCACAGTATAAAATACAGAGTACAGCTTTGTGGGCAAGGGAAAAGCCTGGAATAATTCACTGATTTAAACAAGTGCAAGTGTTTAGACAGAAAAAGCTTTTCCATGTATAAATAGGATTAAAAAAAATTGTAATATATTTTCTCCTGTTTGCTTTTTAATTTTTGAAATATTTCTTAGGCATAGTTGCCCAGGAAAGCCAAAGATATTAGATTTCCTTTCCCTTTTACCACTTTCTAGATTCCACATAGCAGAGTTTAATTGTCCTGCTCTTCTCATATATCCCCTTTCCATTAATCTCTTTATTAACCTCATGCCAACTATTCCCTCTCATTTGGAAACAGCATCACCTGAAAAAGCCAGTAAGATACCTTAACAATCACTGTAGCAGATTGTGGTTTACTTATAATTTTTCAAATGGGATGGAAAAAATATGACATAAAAAATACTCTGGAATTTTCGTCCACATATCCCAAAAAGTGCCTGACATAATATTGCCTATTGCTTCTCTGCTACATTCTTTGCCTCTTCATGTTACCAGTCACCAAAAGGGAAATTAGCTGTAAGATGAAGCTTAATCAGTTTGCAAGGGGAATTATAAGTGGATTTTTCTTTGCCTGGGATTGGAGTCAGTGTCTTGAGAGCAATTTTCCAAGCCTAGGAGGATGCTCTCCAGCGGAATCTGCTGCTGTGTGGCATGTTGTGTGTCTGTCCACAGTGTGAGAAAGGGTGAACAAAGAAGGGAAAATGCTGAGATTGTTTTCCAGTCTTTCTGCATGCAGTTTCCAGTCTTTGCATCAAGTTCAGGCCAAGTGATCTCATTATGCCAATACTGAATCTGGCTCTTTGTAGCCTCTCTTTATGAGTCTGAAACAATTCCAGAAATACTTAGAAGTAGCACTAGGGTTGTGTAGAAAGAAACACCCCACCATCTAATAAGCTAATTCTGTCTGGCATTGGGCTCTTATTTCCATGAATGGTTTAAAGTAATTTAAATAGGCAGAATATTACACATAATAAACAGGTGACATTAACAGGGCTGTGATCATTTAGATACATGGTAGCTCAAAAGAGAAAAAGTTCTGTCATATTTTCTAGTCAAATGGTCAGACTTATTGTTTCAGTGCATTAAAAGACATTTGTACAGCTGATACTGCCAGAAAAGATATCATGTTGTCATGCAGATTAAATCAATCCAGCTCTATGACTGCAGACTCTGAAATTAGTTTATGTTAGGAATTTGCATCAGACGGATTTTAAATTTGTTTCTCCTGGCGAGAGTGACCTAGGATACTCAAAGTCCACACGTTCATGTCTTGTTATGTCATAAATTGTAAAATGCAGCCAGAGGTTTGCATGCTGTCTGTTACTAGAAGAGAAATGAAAAGCAAAAGTGATTCTTGGAGATGGAAAAAAGCATCTCCTTTGTAGGCACAAGTAACCACCAAGTGGATATTTATGATACTGCACATGAAAGGTTTTGTAAACTGGAAATAGACTTTCCAGGGAGAATCTGTGCTGTTTTTCTCCACTACATAAGCAAATCTTAATTTACAGCATTTTCCTGTTGTTGTTTTGGCTTAAAGGCTGTGTATTATAGTACTGCTCTTATGAGTATGTCCGTTTTTTGATTTCTCTTCTAAAAATACAAATCTGAAGTAGAAAAGAAAATGAATGTTTAGAAAGATCATGGATGATTTTCAGTATCAGTTCTGTAAAACTTAATTACCTTCAGTTATTTCCTTGAAGCTGTTCACTGCAGTTTTTTTGCAAATGATGAATAGCTGGGCAGGGAGCAAACTGCATAATGATCCATTAGTGAAATCCAATTTTCTATCAGACTTTTCAAGTAATTAGCTTTTCTTTAGGTAATCTATTGTTTGTTTGCATGCATCCAATGTTATATGACATTTGTTTAGGGAAGAGTCGACTATTCAATTTCTATATTGCTTACAACAAACAAACAGCTCATAACTCTATCAAGGTTAAGCATCCCTTAGTGCAAATTATTCCCTTGTGTTACTCCTGAGCAAGAAATCTGTGTGTGGGATTCTGCCCAGCTGCCTGAGCAGCAGTGGTGCCACTACTGTACAATGTTCCACCTGTTCCATGCAAGTATCCTCCAAGAACCTGAGTGGTTCTGGTGGCCAGGCCTGTTTCTAGGGTGTCACTGCTGCACAGGCACCAACAGCCAATAAAATAATTGAGGAATGCCATGGTGTTGCCTCCTGCTTCTAGCACAATAGTTGGTGACTGAGAAGCCTCAGAAACACATTTCTGTAGCTTCTTCCACAGGCAAAATCTTCTGTTTTCTGTAATTTCTCTTCACTACAATCTGCTTCTCTCCTCTACTTACATTTTTCTCATTATTCTTCAATGATTTACCTTTTCAGTTCTTCATAGCCCTTGTCTACCACCAATATTCTCAGTCAGTCACCTCTCTCCTCAGAAGACATTATGTGTTTTAGATGGAGTCCCTCTCCCTCATCTCTAGCAACACCACTCTTGTTGGAAAAGAAAAAGAAAAGAGTCATTATTTCTGATCCAGAATCAGTGAATTTACTTTTGATTTACACAAAGGAACGTAAAAGGAGGAATATGCAGAGGTGCCATTATTGGACAGCATTTCATATTGGCTGGTTTTGCAAACTCCCTGTTTTCCCCATAGAACAAAAATGTGCTTTCAGCCCATGCTGTACAGATGAACACACACATATGATCTTAGCAAAACAACTCATAGCAAGTCTCCCAAAATGAAAAACAGGGATTGCAATGTTCTGGGTGTGATCCTCAGTCTGGGAAGAGAGGAGATCCACCAAAGGAGGGGGAATGGAACCACAAATGAAACCACAAGAGACAAAAAAGGCCATCCTGCAGAGTTGCATCTCTGGAGAAAATTCCAGCTGGAGAAGCACTTAGGATCCATTTTACTGAGGAGAGCATGCATTGCTGGCCAAACCTCTTTAATATTTTCCTTTCACACTGACAAATCAACAACTTATAAAAGACTGAAATAAAGTCTCCCAACAGCCCAAAATATATTCAAGGAGAAATTGAAAATGACATCTACTCCTGCATATGGCACATTCCATGCACTTTCAGCATGGATAAACTGGGCATGGAGTTGTGATGAAACACTGGAATGAAATACAGGATAGTTGAGGTTAAGCAGAAAAAGGGTGAATGGTTTTGCATTTGGTCATTCCAAAGAAAAGTGCTGGACTGAAGCAGTGCCCAAGGGCTGTGGTTCTCATTTGCAGCCAGAGCACATCTAGCTGGGTTATTGACTCTTTGCTTGCCTGTCCTTTACACGTGCCTGTTACGTGACACACATCTCACCATTCCCATTTGAGCCATTGACTTGTTATATTAATGTAGAGTACCAGTACAAGCAAGCAGAGGCACAGAGTGCTTTAGTCCCTCAGGCAGAGGAATTGACAATGAACAAAGGGATGTAGGTGAGTTTTTTTACTCCTTTTGGAGCGCTGGCATAGCTGGACTAACACTTCAGCAAACAAGGAATCTCTGGCATGCCCATTCAATGACTTTCTAAGATTTGTTGGCTCTGCAGTTTGCAAGCCAGTCCTGTGAGGTGCTGTAAAAGAGCAAATTACTAACAGCCTCTCACACCATTCTTTAATCAGTGCCTCAGAATCAGAAGCAGGAACAGTACCTGTCCTCTCTGAGCACAAGACCCCCAAAATAGACTGCCTGTCCTTGGACAATGTTAGGGCAATGTAATGGGGACAATGCTGCCAAAAGCACTTTGATATCTGGGCAATTTGCACATTGAATTTAGAAGAGGGGGTAGGGTGTTTTTGCTTTTGGTTGGCTCTCTGCCACTCTCTCTAATTTTGAGGGTATCTCTCCAGCCGTCTAGGCAGGTTAGTTTTGATGTTTCTGACAGTGACATTGCCAACGTGTCACTGGTGCATCCTGAGAAAACGACATGGAAAACACAACATAGAGTGCAGATTACTAAAGAGTTGCAGTATAGAGTACAGACTCAACAAAACAACACTTCTGGGGAAGGGCAAAACCACCTTACATAAAGCCAGGAAAAAAGCAGCAAAGAGCTATCCAGCAGTGCACAGCAAGATCCTTGTATTCTACTTCACGCTGTCATGGTTTGCAGATAAATCTAGTGCCTAGGATGAAAGACTTCAAGATCTGTGTTGTCCTGAATTGGCTTAGTCAAGCAATTAGTGACTGCTGAAGGCTGAGTAATCAAGGATGTTTTGGTACTTTGTTGAGATACTGGAGGACCTAAGTTGCAGCAAGTTTTTGAGTGTGTTTTTTATCAGCAAAGTTACATTTATTGACATAGGGGCTATCAGAGCTGCAGAAATGTTTGATGTGTCAACCACTGAGCAAGGAAGCTGGGGACAGGAAGAGGTTTGCAGGGATTGGTGAGGAAGAAGTTGTTCTATGAGCATGTTGGGTCTCCTCAGTATCCAACCCACCACTGCAGGGCAAATTAGTTCCTCATGCTTGTGGCAACCAAGCCAGAGAGTCATCCTAGCACAGCTGCACAGAGCCACCCTGTCTCTGTCTGCTCCACAGTGGCACAACACTGTGCGGGCTCATGGAACACCACTGCAGATGCCTCTGCTCTGAGTTGGATTGGATGGAAACACAGGGAATATAAATCCTCCACTTGTCAGGCTCAGCATAGTGAGAGGACACAGAAGATGACAAAAGGAGCAGTCAGTAAATGTAGAGGAAGAGAAGGAACAGAGTGAGGGAGAAGGGTCATTTAGCACGTATTATTAGTGTGTGGCTACTGAGCCACACAGGTTTAATTTCACATTAGTGCTCCATTATGTAAGGACAGGAAGCAGGATCACAGGACCAGGACTCTAGACTTTGATTCAGTTCTTGTCTCCATTGTAGCATTCCTCTGTGTGCATGTTTCACAACAGCAAAACCTGAGTGCAGAGTCCAGTGAAGTGCCATGGAGCATTCAAACTGGGTTCTGACCAGGGACTCGGGTACACAGAAAGGCCACACTGGGCTCTCCCATGTAAACATCAACATTTTCTACATGGTTAAGTCTAGGTTAAGTGCAATCTGCCCTGTATTTTGATTAATCGCCTATTAAAAAATTATTTTACCGGAAGAAGTTCGTGAGGACCAAGCTCATTAATTACTGCATGACACACATGCATATGTAGATTAGGAAGGGCATGAACACGCACTCTACAATTACAGTATGTCACACAAGCAGCCCTGCTTTTTTGGAGGCCAGGGCAAAGTTACCTCTGAAGCCAAAGCACTGACTGGATAGTAAATGATACTTTTATTTCTTTTGGTTTAGTGCTATTCCTCTAAATGAGTTCGGGTTTTGAGGCCACCTGGTTTGGAAAATCCAGGGGTAATAGGTGAGGCTAACATTGCTGGAATGCCAGTGGCAACACAATTTCCAGGGATAAGCAGCGTTGCTGTCACTAGCTCAAAAACTATTGTTTGTGGGAAAGCAAAGAAATCCAACAAAGCTGCACTGTTCTGCACATTCATATTTACAATCTTCCCTTTCAGTCTAGCAGTTTACCTGATGTACTGTGAGCAACCAACGTTTAGAAAGCTGGGCTTGTGAGTCACTTGAGCAGAAACATACAAAATAAAGAGGAAAGGGGAAGACAGAGGAAGAAATAGTGAGATACAATAAAGAGGCTGAAGACAACTAATTTCAGCTTTCTATGATGCTCAGAAGTGCACTAAAGTAGATGTTGTGGGTTTATCTCCTGCAAGAGAAAAGATAAAAAATGAGCAATGTGAAATTTTTAGATGACATACACCTGCAAATAGGGACATGACTGCCACTTGAAATTAGTTTCAAAAGAAGTGAGAGTGAGATTTTGCATGTGTACTGTAGTATCCATGGAAACTTCCTGTCCCCTTTCATTATTTTGCATAGAATTTTTTAGAAAGGACAGTCACCTTATTAATGGCATTTCTGGTGGTCTCCCACAGCCCTATATCTCTCAGTCCACAGCCATCCAAAAAGCTGATTCACACAGTTGTCCTCTCCCAGACCAGCGCTAATGTTTCAGGCTCCTTACTTACTCTGCTGCTACTGCTTCAGCTGACTCATACATGCTATATCCCTGTGATTAAAAGCAATGGCACAAGTACCTACAAATTATTTCTTTAGTACAAAACTATTTCAAAGACAACATATTAAAAAAATAAACAGAGCATCTTAGAT
>VWYP01028282.1:0-75621 GCA_013400435.1 Pycnonotus jocosus | reverse complement strand
TTTAGCAAAAGTGATTATTTCCACCTTATCCAAGAACCTGACAATGTTGAATGAACTTTAGCAGCCTCCTGAATTATGGAAGTACCATTGCTCCCATTTACAGTAGGGAAATTCAGACCTGAATGCTTTGTTCAAACTCCACCATGCATGGCAGAGAACAGACTCTTTTACTGTCACTTCCTTTATCCTTGAAGAACTCTACTTCATTGTTCATTTCCAACTATTTTCCTGCAAAAGCAGCACTGGGGAGGTGGGAGGAGGGATACCTATTAGGGATGGAAAATATCTACAATTATGCAAAACTAGTAAATAACATAAGCCTATTGTGCTGGTTTTGGCTGAGGTAGATCTAATTTTCTTCACGGTGACTGGTACACAGCTGTGTTTTGGATTTGTGCTGAGAAAAGGGTTGGTAATATCAAGACATTTTGTTATTGGTGAGCAGGAGTTGCACAGAGTCAAGACCTTTTTTTGCTTCTTGTACTGCCCCACCAGTGAGGAGGCTGACGGTGCTCAGGGAGCTGGGAGGGGACAGGGCCAGGACAGATGACCCTCATTGACCAAACAGATATTCCATACCACAGGACATCACACCCAGTATATAAAGTGGGGGTGAGCAGANAGTTTTCTCACCCCTTCACTTGCTGCCCTGATCTTAAAGCATGGGTGTGTTTTTCAGAATTCCAAAAGTTTCATTGAATTTAGCAAAAGTGATTATTTCCATCTTATCCAAGAATTTGATGCTGTTGGTCTTCCCAAGTAACTATTACATGTGATGGAGCTCTGGTCTCCTGGGGATGGCTGAACACCTGCCTGCCCATGGGAAGTAGTGAACTAATTCCTCATTTTCCTTTGCTTGCATGTGTGGCTTTTGCTTTATCAATTAAACTGTCTTTATTTCAACCCATGAGTTTCTCTCACTTTTACCTTTCTGATTCTCTTCCCCACTGCACTGGGGAAAAGTGAGTGAGCAGTTGTGTGGTGCTTAGTTGCCAGATTGGGTTAAACCATTGTACCCTCTTATAACAGAACAGCTTTAATCCTTCCACTCCATAGAGAAAGCAAATCCAGACTTCAAGGAGAACAGTCACTGTTATTGGTGTAATTACATCAAGGGTGGGAAAATAACCAGAAGCTCCAGCAGGGAGACACAGCCTCCTCTTCCTTGTACCCCAAAGATTTATCCAGTAGTCCCACCTCTGAGATGCAGGGACTGGTTACGTACATCATTGCCTTCCAGCTCAAACACTTCGAACTGCAGAGAGATCCGGTACTGGGCTGGAGCTACCACCTGCCAGACGCAGTTTTTGTTAGTAGGATATTCCTTGGGCCATCCAGGGCTAGTAATGGTCCCATTGAGCTTGGTCATGAAGCCCCCACAGGCAGCTGGAGAGGCAATAAATGAACACAAGTTTTACTTGGTTCTGTTCAGACACACAGATTGGGCCACAGTGTTAACTAGCAAATGAACCAGATCCTGGTTTGTGGCACATTTCAAATCCCAGCTTCCAGAACAGGCTTAAAATGCTGGGAAGTGTGAAGACAACAGAAACTCTGCCTGCTGTAAATCACCAGTCAAGCACACCCAGTGAGGCTATGCCCCTGAGAGCCACCATGTAACACTAATTTCCTTTTTAATCTCTGTCCTTGGGCTTACTGTGATTCCATTGACTTGACATGCACAACACAGTTGTAAAGGTCAGCTTGGTAAATTCACCTACACTCAGTGCTACAAACCTTACTCATGCAAGATTATCAGTAATGGAATAACTACAAGATAATGGAATCCTAGGGAAGACATTCCTGTCAACTCTTCAGTGGTTTATTATATTTAGACTGCATCTTCTCTAGGGAAAGGTGAAGGCAAAGTCAAGACTTAGCTTTATTATCCTATTTCCTTTAAAAATTTAAGACATCTCAGCTTCATCCTCTTGTGGGAGAGCAGGGCTGTTACCTCAAAGAAGTAAACCTCAATTGGCTGCAAAATTCTATTTGCAATAAAGCAAATTTTTTCTATTTTTTTTTTTCTTGCTCTTTCTTGAGAATAATGAGATACGGCCACATCTTCAAAATCCACAGGGATAAAAGCTTTCTGTGTCTTGTTCCCAGCATCATTTTGCATTAAGAGGACTAACCCAAGGAAGCAGTTGCAATATAAACAGAGTAGCAAGCAAGTGGTTTTAGAGAAAGAGAAGCAATTTACTCTGATGTATATTGCTACAGTTTCAAAGACTACCCTTTCTGTTTTGCCCACAAATGAAGTTTCAAATAGGAGGTTAAGAGTGAAGTTCAGAAAAAAACCCTGCCAAGTTATAGCAATTTTTTCTATGTCTTGCTAAAACGGCAAGAAATAACTTTTAAAAAAAAGAAAAAAAAAAAAAAAAAAAAAAGAGCTTTCCCAAGCCTTTTGCACACACCTGTCTGCCCTCACCAAGTGGACAGCACTCTTACCCAAACAGTTTGACAAAAGCAGAAGTCAGGGCAGACTGGGTGATGTGGAGAGCATCACTGACAGCATGTGGAGCTCCCTAAATGTCCCTACAGACAGAGTTTTGAGACAAGGACAAGGGATGGATTCTCAGCACACCAACAGCTGTACTGTTGGCAGAAGCAACACTTGCTGCACGAGATTAACTCTAGAAAGCTGGCACAGCTTCCATTATAGACATGGGGTTTTTTTCTTCCATAAAAGAGGAAGGGAGGAAAATTCTCTTCACTATGGAAAAGCCTGTTTTCAATGCAGACAAAACATTGATATTTTATTATATGAATTAAATTCCTTTCTGAAAAACAAATAAATTCAGTGTTAAATTTAAATACTTTTGGGCCACTACATGGTTAGGCTGTAATGCCTACTTCCCCTGTGTTGCACTGAGGGAGATCTGGTCTGAACAGCAATCTCTGGCCATGAAGAACAACTGGTCTTAGCAGTATAAATCAGAGTATTTTCAGGGTTTTTTTAACCAAAACTTGTTTTTCAATGGAAGATGTTAACAAACAAACAAACCAGTTGGGGGAAAATAAAGTGATATAAAGAGGATTCAGGGGCAAGGAAAATCACTTCCAAGACTGTTCAATTCCATTTTTAGCTGTAAAAACAGTCAGATGGCTCAATCTGTAGGTTACTTACCTTCACAGCTCTTTTTATCAGCTGTCAACTCATAGCCAGGCTCACAGGTGCATTTGTAACTGCCCAGTGTGTTCTCACAGTGCTGCTCACACCCACCATTGTCCGGCAGAGAACACTCATCCATCTCTGTCAGGAGAAAATCAGAGCAAGTTGCACTTTCCTGACCACCCAAACACCCTGAAATTCCTCATGCAACCCTTCTGGACAGAAGGAACAGAGCACTGAGGGCTGAGCCAAGGCTGTGGAGCAGGCACTGCAGCAAAGCTGACGAGTGCTGGAACACTGCTAACACCAGAACATGAAGGACCACCACCATTACTGCTACTAGCCAACAGTGCTTTTTCTAGACACGAGCAGGGAAACACTGCTCCTGTAAAGAATTCACTGCCTNGAGAAGGAAAACAGGAAGAATAAGAGCAAGAAAGCTCTGGGTTGAGACAGACAAATTATCCATCAATTACTGTTCTGTCCAAACAGGCTCAATTTTGGGGCATTTAACTTAATTTACTGCCAAATAATATAAATATTTGAGCGCTGGTTTAGATATGGGGAAACCAAAACTAAAAACGAATATGTTAAAATACAGAAAACATCTTTCTGCTTCCCTTTCCTGGCTCAACTTCACTCCAAACCCCTCTCCCCTGCCTTGTGCCCCTATAAGTTACACTCAGCCCCTTCAGCAAAGCCACGGGTGTGCAAAGGCAAGAGGAGATGGGGAGGCACAGGCAGTTCCTGACCTTGCTGCTCCTTCTCATTTTTCTCTCCTGCTCCAGGTAGATGAACTAACACTTCAACCATATGAAAACAGGCTTCATGGATACAATTTCTTGCCAAAATAAAGATAACTAACAAGAACAGTCCTGGAGATATTCCATAAGATGTACCTGACCAGGTGGAGATGAGTTAATTGCTCTCCATATCTTCCTGGCAATGCATCTTGGGTGTGACAAATGGCTTACCCTCTCTAAGCTGATTGCAGGTTTATTTTCTCTGAAAACTTAGACATTACCATTGCATGTTCTCACAAAGCATAGCATTCAATTCCATCCTTAACTCTGATTTTTTAGGCTAAGTTATTTTCCTCCAGTGTTGTAAGACATTTAATTGAAGCTCTATTCCTTTCATAATTCATTAAGGCAAAGCTTCCCCATTGCTCAATCAGCTATGAGAAGCAGTCTGAAGAATGCCTGCAGAGCCATCTGATTTGCTCCCTTGGCTCATGGAGTGCCTGGTAGTCACAACCCTGATGGATATGGAGGTAGAGACTCCAAACTTCAAATTCCAACTTGAAACTCCACACATAGCCTGCATGTGTATCTACATAGCTTTTGTACACAGACATCAGCTCTGCCCACAATGCAAGCTGGCTAGAAATTGTGCAGCTGTTACGACTGTGATGCTTGGTTCAAGCTAAAAGACTTCACTCCTCAGCTGGATTTACTGACATAGACTTAAAAACGCTCTAACCATCCACAGGCTATAAGGTTTCTGGTTCAAACATGAGAAATCTAAGCAGACATTAAAATATCTAGTTTGCCAGCAAAAATTCCCCAGAAAATACCTGTGTCTCCAATTGTACTAGTGTGCAGTTTGCACAGTTTTACATTAAAATTAAAAAGAAAAAAAAAAGAAACAAACTTATTTCTGACTATCTGTATCACAAAGAAAGCACTTCAGGTTCAGATGTGTAACTTTCTTCCCCTACAAACTTGTAAGTGAAACTCAGACTTTAGAGAATGACTTGCTCTGTCTCCATGTAGCACTAATCTCTGAAAGACATCTCTGCCACCATCAGCCTGCACTGTTCACTCCTGAATGGAGCCAAAATATCTTCAGGAAGAAGTATTCTCTGTGCCTTTATGGAACCTGAGAAATTTCAACATGAAAGTCTAGGTACTGTGAGAGTTGTCCAGGGACTGAGATCAAATGTCACAGTATTTGCCAGTGATCTTGCAATCACCCTTTGTCACAGTCCATTAAGACCTCTCAAATGTACAGGGCAATATAATGTGTGAATTAAACTTTATTTACCTTTTTTTTTTTTTTTTTCACTTAAGCACATGGTTTAGGAACTATAGGTTATAAATTCTGACCTTTTATGCCTTGAATGGTGAATAAGTGAATTCACAGGATGGTCTAGTCTGAGCCAAGAGGGTTGAGCCCTAACATCTTTGTTTGTTTTAAGTCTTAAGTTCATGAAATAAAGTTTAATTCACAAAGTACATTCTCCTGAAAATTTGAGAAACCTAAACGGACCATGACACCCTTAACACAAGACAAAAGTTAAGGTAAAAATAAATAAAGGACTTATGCAATCCAAATATTGGCATTGCAACTATTATTTCTGTACAAGTGCCACCGAACCTAAGACAAACATGACTGTCTTCCCCCCAGCAGCTCCACAGCTATTTTCCCAAGACGTTAAATATTTGGTTCTTGCCCCTATCAAGTCACCATGATGCTGGTAAAGGACCATTTCTAGGGTCCAGCTCTTAAAAAAAGAAAAAAAAATAGTCTTATATCTTCCTGAAGAGAATCTCAGTTTAGGAACACATTTGTCTCCTAAAGGTCTCAGTATTCTTTTACTGGAACTCTACCTTGCATTTAGATTTACGCTCTCTCCAGAGGTTTCTTTTGGAATAGAACTTAAGCAGAAAGCTGCTTTTAACACTCCTTGTATTAGCACTTCTTAGAAAATGTCAGTGCCCTCTGGCATGGCTAAGAGGAGGTGACATCCAATCCAGCTGTGCAACACTTATGCTGACACCAGCCCAGCAGAGTTGATTTCTGTCCTAATCAGGGAGGAGGTGTTCTTGCCTCAGCATCAACCCCCTCTACACTCCCAAAGCAATTTGTACATAAATTCAATATTTGCAAAAAATATGAAGTACAAGTAGATAGAACGATAATGTGTGAATTGATAGATAGAATTAATTGATTTGTGGCTGGCAGTAGCTTAAGGGATGAATTGTCCCCAGCTTTGACTGTGAGAGGTATTAGATCACATACCTTTAAAGAAATTTGCTGCAAAGCCTGCTTTATTGATGGTTGCATCAGATGCAAACTTCATCCATACTTTGTTTGAACTGGATTTGATGTCTTCTGGCTTCTCATAGCCACAGAAGTGGCCGATGAGCGGGCTCTGTTCAGTGGGGCCATCTCGGATCTCCAGGTAGTCGTAAGAGCACGCGTCGTGCCACTCAATCTGCAATAGCAAAACCTCTGCCTGTACCTCACTGGGAAGAATTCTGACAGCCAGGTGAGTGACACAGTTAGACTCTGGCCACAGACCAGCTCCCCAAACAACTGGCTACATCTAAATATTTGCTGTGGCTGCCACTGAGCTCTTCTGCAGTTCAGATTGCATTCAAGCCTAGGCACATCTCAGTTCTGCCACTACTTCGTGGCTATCCTGAGGTGAAACCCAGTCCCTGACTATCTACAAACTGCTTTGGCAAGGGAAGCTGTGAGAAACAGATCAGAACAACTACAAACAAAAAGGTTCAGGGAATAGCTGTGGGGAGGTAGTGGTGTCAGTCCTTTACAGGACAAGCATGGTGAGTGCACACAAGCCACAGGAGCCCGTGGGATGGATGAGATTTGTGCACCAGCCAAGGTCCTGTCTGTGACTAAACACCAGTAATCAGAGACTGATCAGTGGCATGTAGCTAAGAGTGTAAGGCATCCTATAACCAGTAGAAGAAAACTTCTTGTGAGCTCTTCAAAGTCTGTCTGCCATCTGGGAACACGATGTCTCCTTGGGGAGTCACATCCTGCAACCTGACAAGTCCCAGTGACAGCAACAAGAGTTTTTTGCCTGGATTGTGACCACCTATTTCCATTTGACCAGAGTGAAAATTTAAAGACCCACGAGTCCCTATCTAACATCATCAACACTTTTGAGTGCCTTCTAATTCCTTCTGTCTAGAGTAACAGTTTTTGAAAACTCAGCGTATTTTAAACTTCAAAAATCAAAATCTCTGAGCAAATGTCTGGTAAATTATATTCTGAAGTAGTCAAAAGACATTATCATTATCATCATCATCATTATTATTATTACCACTTTCTTCTTAATTTTAAAGGTTTGCAGAGGCAAAATAATATCTGTAATATAATATGCAACGACATTTCTCACCTCAAAGGCTTGGAATGTGATTCCTATGTGAAAACCCTCAGAAACTGTGATCTTCCAGATACACTCTTTGGAAGGTCTGTAGTCATCTGGGTAATTGGGAGATTGGATCTGGCCAGCATCTTTGTGAATTTCTCCTCCGCAAATAGCTTCATAAAAAAGAAACAGCAAACCCACGAGATTGCAAGTTTCTCTGTAGGTAAAGCCTGCTCCATATGCACCTTTCTCATCAAATCTGTTTCAGTATTGCTTGCTATACAAAGGCAACACACAGTCATGGACATTTTCATAAACCTAACCTTTTGTCTTATGACAGTGTCTCCTATCTTGCTGTGCTAATGTCCTCAGAAGATGAGCTCACTGGGACACAGAATTTTGATAATTTTGTGTTATTCATACTCCTGCTCATGTTCATATCTGCTTGAAACCAGGCCTAAGAACCAAGAAAAGCTGGGGGGAGGGTGTGGAAGGGGGGAGAAGTAGCAGATCTAATCCAGCCACACGATGGCAATATTAACAAGCACAACTTGAGCTGTTCACACCAGACCATCAGGCTGACTGCCGTGCAAGAAAAGTTAAGTTTTAGTGCCAAATATAAGAGAAAGTTTAAATACTAAAATAGAAAATGTAATGGAAATCTAGTTTAATACAAAACTAGTAAAGATCATGACGGCAACAACAGTTCAGCAAAACTGTCTGCAAGACAATATAAGAAATGAAAGTAAGATCACAGGCTAAAACCTGTGTTACCCGTGATGCATGGCACACACCTACAAAACACATGAATGTTTTGGCTGTGCCCAAAGTCAAGGAAACAAAAAGCACCAGCAGAAAGTACAAGAGAGATGGTACTGCAGTGACACCTGTCAGATATCAGCCATCCTCACCCCTGGCTTCTCCCCACAAGGCAGTGCATTAGCAATTCAGATATGGGTCTCCACGTAGTGTCCTGCAAATTGCTTGCATTGGGTAACACTGCCTCGGTCTTGCATTGCAAGCTGCTAATGTAACCAAGTTAAAGGCACTGCTTCATTAGTGCAGCTAACCTCTTTCTTATAGAATCAGTGCTAAAGCACCACCAAAAAGTTGCACCCAAAGATTCAGCTGCAGGGCACAATTTAGATTGCCATTGGAGTTCATATATTTAGAGCTCAAGTGGTGCTTGAGCAAACCTCTGAAAGAGCCTTTAAGGAATTGTCTCCCCTACCTAACACAACGAGGACTCCAAGAGCAGAGGACTGTTTTTCCTAAGAGCCATGAAACTGACAGCCAACAAATGATATTTTCTCTACCCACTGTAGAAGTTCACACTGCCATACAGCTGAGCATCAGCTCTACTTGGGAGAGCCTTACTGCAAAAGGGAAAGAACACCTGCTGGTGGAGCCTGAGAAAATGACAATGACAGCAAATTTGGGGCTGTCAGCAGTGCTGTAGGGCAAAACCACCACCATCTTCCCATCTTAAATCTCATGAAAGAAAGGGAACAGAATGATTGAACTAAGGAGGATACTTTCACTACAACAAATGTCATTTATTATCAAGTAATTCTACTGTCATGTGGCTGCATGCTTCTGCCTCTTTCCTCCCATCTTCTGAGAACTTTAGGGCCAAGACTTGGAGGAATCCAAATCCAAAAATCAGTCCTCACCCACCATTTGCAGAAAAGTTCAGGTGCATGAGCATTCACGTGCACTGTCACTAAAGCAGGAGACAGAAAAGCAGTGCTAAATGTGAGGGAGGAGTTCAAAATAGAAAGAGGAACTAATGGCAACAGAGAAAGATTTTGGACAAAAATTGATAAAAAGCAATCCCTCCTGGAAATAAAAACTACCTTTATTGTCTGAGCACAGAAGTCACAAAAGAGCTGAGCATGCCACTTGGCAAAGGGCAAAAGAAACCAGACATTATCAGAACTTGCTTAAGAGGGAAACACAGATTAAAGAAGATTTTTGGAAAAGTAAATAAATTATGGAGAGACATGTAGATAATCTCTCTGCCTGGTGTTCCAACAAGAGGAGGCTGAGATTTCTAATGCTTAAGCATTCCCTTCATCATCCAGAGATAAGAATGGAACTGTGCAATGGGCCATCACTGTGTCTGTAGTATAAGCTGGTTCACACCAGTCACACTCTGTGCTTGCTCTCAGGCATAGCCATGGATTTCACAGCCTTACAATGGGAAACTTCTTGCAGGAAAGGGTTATATGAAAAGCCAGTCTTGAGGAGGCAGGAAAATATGAATTTGGAGTTTGTTTGACCACTAGATGCACATTCTACCTTCACTTGCTCTATTCAAAAGTCAAGTGAAGCAAGCTCATATTTACTGAATCTTTAGGGATCATTTACTAATTAACAGGAAATATGGGAAATTGTCAAGGGAAAACAAAGTCACTTTGCAAAGTGACTTTGGAATGCAGCCAATGTAATTTTTTTTTCTTCTAATACCATTTAGCAATATGAAGAATGATGCCACATATGCTAATTTGATCACATCTAATTCCAAGAAACTACCATAAAGCGGGTGTTACAAACCACATGGTCCAGGCAACAGCTGTTTTTCAGGAGGGATGTTTAAAAAAAACCCAATATCAGGCAAGCTACCTCTGTCTCTGGGGCAACAATTCCTGCAGAAACCAGATATTTCTCCTGTGAAACAGATTTGTTAGCCCCAAACTGCTGTGAAATCCTCATATGCTTTATTTGCACTTCCCCAACAGTCCCATGTTTGCTTCACTTCCCTCTGTTAGTATCATTATTCATGAGTTTATGGGACACTTGGGCACTGGGCTTCCAGCATTATGCTTGTTCCTGTGGCTGAAGAAGGAAGATGATGCAATGTTGGTATCAATACAGTCAGCCTCAACACTGTTGATAACACCAGTATTTCTAAGAAATATGCCTGCTGCCCAGAAAACAATGAGGGCTTTTAATACATTCTAGAATCATTACTGCAAAAAAAACCCCCAAGCAAATATGGTAAAGGGAATTTACTGATTTTTAATGACTGTGGCAGTATTGCTCCTCCTTGGAAGTGGTTTCATCATCTCAGTGCCATGCAAGTTTCTAAAATACCTGACCTGTAGAAGATCTGACATGCTAATTTCCAATTTTCTGTAAGTAAAACATACAAAGGAGAAACAAAAGAACAATCCTTGCATTTGAGGAAAACAAACAAACAAACAAACCCAAACAAACAAACAAAAACACCCCAAGACAATTTGTAGTAAGTGATATAAAATCTATGATCCCAAACAGAACTTTGCCTGTTAAAATACTGAAAGAAACTCTTGCTCCACACACTGCTGCTTAGAGGGGCTGACAGAACCTGGCCTAAGTATGGAGGCCATTGCTTTGTGTTCCCATCTTGTGCCCCCCAAAATGTGATAATCTAGTTGGAACATCCATGCCCTTTCTACTGAAACAAGCCACAAAATCTGCCAGTTCCCATAAAAACAAAACCATGGCTGTATCTAATCACAGAGTGCAGCAGCACTCCTGCTGATGCCATAAAACCCCTGCCTCCTGTTCTGCCTGCTCCCTACGATGCAGACTTCTAGCTAAGGGCTGTACCTTCATAGACCACAAAGAAGCCTTTGCCCAGGATGTTACTGCTGCTCCGGAACTCGATCCACAGCCTGCTGTCCGTGGAGATTACTGGTTCAGGAATCTTGTCACCACAAAATCTACCTAGAAGGCAGGAAAAAGACAATAAAGATCTCTATAATCTCCTGAGGGACAGCACAGCATAATGGGCACGTGTGACTCTTTGGTTAAAGGAGTGTGCTTGTGTAGAACCTCCTTTCACTCCCATCAATTGTGCTCTTGAGTAAGTTTCTGTGTCCCCTCTTTGTTAATTCATAATCTTTTCCATTATTAAGTGAATTAAAGTTCTCTTCAGCTAGGAGCAGAATCCACTAATTACAGATGAAGCCTCTATTGCCCTGGTAAATTCAAAAGGGTTCTTGTTTTGATCACATAATGAAGCAAATGAGCTACCATAGTGGGGAAGCATCCTTCTGTCCTTCTAGAGATGTGGCATTAGGGAATGTTCTTTCCACCTGCTAAGCCTTGAAAACTCCTTCAGCACTTTGCACCCAGGAGCAAATACTCCAAGACAAACCAAGGGCAGGACATGGCCATACTGATGAGAGAAAACCATTTATCTCATTCTCTCTTCAACAAATCCCAGTTAAGCTTCTGCAGTCATTTAATTTATTTCAAAAGAAAGAGACCAGGAGCCATTTTGCTCCATGATTACCCCAGCTTTGAGCTCTCTGGCACGTACCAGCACTGGTAAACTCCCAAATTTTGCCAGGAGGAATGAATCCTGAAACAGAACAGTTGCAGATAGCATCTGCAGCCCAGACAACCTCAACAATCCCAATTTGGTGCTCCTCAACTGAAGGCAGAAGATCCTCACAGAAACAGAGCAAGCACCAAGTATGCACTGATAGGCAGGGACCTGCATTTGGGTCAGGAGCTTGGACAGAGCAAACATGGTTTTTCACTTCATCTAACACCAGGAAGGCTATACACTGAATTCAACATGGTCTTGGCACCGTGTCCAGCTGAATCCCAGTCAGAATCTGACAGAGGCAAAGAGCAGTTCTTCAGGTTGAATTCAGTCAGGACAGCAGTGATAGGGATCCTGGCCTTCCAACACCAGGCAAACACATCTTTGAACAATTTTCATTGGGTAAAAACCTGGTTAATGCCTTACCTTCAAGACAGCATCGTATTTCCCATTAACTGTCTGGGAATGGCAGTTTCACTACCAGATTTTTTATCTTGCAGAGTCACCCATCCAAATATTATCTTGGACCCAGCTTTACCCAGCTACTATTGTGCCCCCAGCCTGCCCAGTACTGCTGGAGCAGTGTGACAGCCCTGCAGCACATCAATAACATCCCCCATGTCCCCTCCCAAAGGGGATGCTAAAAACAGCATCAGCACTGCAAAGCCTCTTCCTCTAGGGTCACTCAGCAACTTCCTCCTGGATTTAGACTTGGAGTTTAACAAGGATGTCAAGAAGAGGAAACACAGATGAGGAACGAGAATGAGCAAGCTCCTCAGAGTGTGATAAAGGGCCCATTCATAAAAAGTTATACACCATTTAAAGGCTGGGTTTTCACACACTTCCCTGGGAAAATATGCAGCACACATGTATTTTTTCTCTCCACAAGAAGCCCGTGCTTTCACAATTCACACTAATCCCCCTCCTTGCCCCCTGCTGAATTGCCGTCTGTCTGCCTCTTCTGACCTAATTTCATGGGCTCAGCCCCATGGGGGAACCATGGCCACTCATGCAGAGTCTGCTTCCAGATGGAAACACTCCCAAGTCCACCTGCACTAGGGGGACAGGGAGGTGCTTGGCTTCTGAAGTACCTTTAAATTACTCAGCAGAAAAAAAAAAATAACGAGGAGCTAAGTTGCAGCTGCTGGAGCAATGTTACCTGATGCACATGCAGCAGAGAACAGCAGTATACGCTGCCAACCCCAAAATAGGCAGTAAGTGGTAAAGCCAGCTGCCAACTGCCCTGAAAGGCAGGCCCACTGAAACTTGGGGGGCAGCATGGCTTCAGCCTCAGCACCTCACCTGGTACCAGGGCTAGGATGTCCACTGGGGCCAGGGAGAGCACCCAAACCTCCCTAAACCCTCTGACCCAATGCTGACTAGCCCAGTCCTGCATGGGGTGCAGCCCCTCTAACACAGCTTAGGGGATGATGCCCAGCCCGATCGCTTCTTTCCTTTTAGGCAGAAGGGGCTGTTTGCAGGGCTGCATTTTACATGCTTGGGACACCAAGAGTAGGGGATGAGGTCAGCATCAGTGGCAAAGTAGGTGGGACTCTTGAACTACTCAAGGTGATGGAAGACTTGCATTTATGATAGCAGGAGGCAGCGAAACAGGGAGGATGGAAGGAGCTGCACTTCCTAGAGACCTCTGGGAGCAGGACCAGAGTGGAGTCCTTGCACAATTTGACATGGCACAGTCTGGCAAGTTCCCTGCTAGGACTACAGGAGCTCAAAGTACAGAGTACTGTGTGTATTTGTGTTTGTAAACACAAATTCGTGAGAAATAATGGCAGGAGTTTGGGCCAGGAGCTGTGGATCTGCTTCATTCTGACTGCCTGACAGCTCTTCCCTGGACTTAGGAAAGAGCAATAACAAAACTCCACAGACCACATTTTTAGTCCCAGCCAGGGCCCTGGCTCACTTCCCTCCCTGCCTCATTTCTCAAGCTGGAAAAGGAAGGAGTAAAGCCTTTGTGAGCACAGGTCTTGGAGCATGGATCATTGGGAGTGAATACAGCACACCGACATCTCTGGATGGAGATGCTAAGGGATGGCAGCGCTGGACCTAGGATCCTTACAAGTTAAGAAAAGTTTGTTTCTGTTTGCTTTCCCCACCCACTCTCCAAAGCATCAAGAACACACAAAATGCAATTAAAACTAAACAGCTACTCACCCAATAATGGAGCCTTCCTCCAGTAGCCATCACGCACCTCCACATAATCATACCAACAAAGGCGACTTTTAAATAGGTCCATCGATGTGAAATTTAACATAATCTGAAAGGAGAGAGTGCACATTTCTCTTTGGGGAGGGAGTTACTTTAAAGAGAAGACCCTATAGATTGATTCATTTTTACTACAGTGCTGCCTAAGTGAGTAAGCAGGCAAAGACAGTAGGGCCGTTTGTAGGATTTGCACACCACCTTCTCTCAAAAAAGAAAGGCTTCTCAAGGTGTTTTAATGAAATCTTGACAGTGTATGACAGCAGAGAGCCCTTCACTATCAACTCTGTAATTCAAATTCAATACTTCTCAGTTACTAAAATTTTACTTTTAAAACAAGAGCCCAGTTTGGATTTTAAAAATTAAACTCTTTGGTTTTGAGTAATGTGAAAATCATAAAGACATTGTCACAAACCACACACATTTGGGGTCTACATCTGCATACAAATGATACTTGTAAGAAATATCTAATTTTGCTAATTAGGTGCCACATTCTGACCATCAAACTCACCATCATTGTGATGCAATTGCATTCAGAGGCTTTATCAAACAGGGCTTGGCATTAAAATGTTATTATTTTGGTCTCCTTCCTCTCTAAGATGGATCACTGGCCTTAGTCTGGGAAGTCACCTATGGAGGTCACCACTGGTGTGTATTTGTATTTTTTCTCTGGCAAGATTTGACCCATATTATTCATTTACATCCATAGTCTGAATATAGTCACGGAAATGTCTTTATATGAAAATGGATGTTCTCCCCTGAAATCTTGGTTGGGTGTACACAGTGCAGTCTGTAATGATGTCACTCACTTTTTTCACATTTTTGCAGTATTCTGACTTTGGACAGCAAAAAGGGATTCATCTCTTTCTATGCAGATGAATGATATAAGCCCAATATCTGTTCTCAACTAACACCTCAGTGCCACAATTTGCACCAATCACTGCATTGGATTAAACAGGTAAATTGAAGCATTTGATGTGAGATCAATTCTTTATTTCCTCCTTTAACATTAGTGGTTCAGCATTTAGCTGCTGGGTCCTTCTCGACACAACTCTGAGGAGGCTGAGAAGCAAAAGAAGAGTTTATAGCAAGATTGACACCACGAAACTCTCAGTGCCACAGTTGTCAAACCTGGACGGCTCTTGGCCCTCTTGCCCCAGCGATGCTCTCCCTGCAGCTGATGGCGGGAGCTCAGCATGGCATGGGACTGGCCTTGCAGGTGACACAAACAGGTCCTGGAGCCAGGCAGCTGCTGCAAAACAAACGAGCTCTGCGCTTCTTTGTCCGAGTCTTAAGCATGTCTTGAGGGCGATCCTCAGCAAAGTCACTCTGCCAAGGAGCTCCCAAGCTGGGATGCTCATTCTTTCAGCCTGGTATGGCGTGACAGGCCTGAAGGGCTGGTGTTGCTGGATTAAGGAAAGATTTCATTTCTACAGGAAGATCAATAAAACAAAAGGAGCTGGGAGGAAAGTGGACAGAGTGGGTGAGTGATGTGCAGCGGGGCTTGGCATTTCAAGGCGGGAAATGGGAGTTTCCTGACAGGGACATTATGCCTGCGTGACAGGGGCAGGCCACAGATGTCACTCACAGCTCCTCAGCTCCCTTCAGGAGCCCAGACTGCAGCACATTTTATCTAACTCATCTGACTGGCTTTGGAATGTGCCCTTGCCAAAGCTAACAGGTGTCAGGAAACGTCCGTGTAGGGGTCAGTCTCAAACTGAGAGGGAGGATCAGAGATCAACACACAGCCCAGATATGTGAGGGGCTCTGCTCCAGCATCACCACTTTTCTCCTCAAAAATCATGTATTGCTGACTCCATCTCTCTCCTGAGTGGTGCTGAGGAGCCTTTCCAGGCTCCATTCCTGCATGTCAGGCATGCAGAGATCTTCTGGTAGGTTCTAATGCTGTCATCACAGTGAGGCAAAACCCCACATGAGGAAGTGCAGAGTACACCTTGTGCTTCTGTGGCACCTACCTTCTCCCCTGGGGTCACCGAGATCCTCCAGACACAGTGGGAATAGGAGGGGTAGCCATTTGGAAAGCCAGGGGCTGAGAAATTACCTGTTGAGTCTTGCAAGGTCTCTCCACAAGCTGCAGGAGAGGGGAAAAAAACCTATCAAAAAGGAGTGACTCTGAAAGACATCAGGGTCTACCAAAGTGTCTGCTCGTGGCTGCTGTGTGCAGGGTGGGGGCTGGTGCTCCCAACAGTGCTCATCCACAGTGCTGGCCAAAGGTCACACACTACCTGAGGCCTTGCCAAAGAGGGGACATGAAATTTGTCAGAATTTCTGGGATAGAAGATGATCAATGCAAGGACACAGACAAAACAACTACTAAAGAAGCATCCTTCTTCCTTCATCTTCCTTCCACATGCCAGCATTTTCAGTTGAGGAATATCTCATTCACTAATCAAATGCAAAGTGTTAACCCCACCCCACCTCACAACCCCACACTGCTGCCAGCAAATCTGTTTTCCCTTCATTACAAGCTGCTCAATGAAGTTCTCCTTAGTTACCATTGTAAATTGTCTTTTTTGGGCTTTAAACATCCTAACAAAAGCAGGACAAGTCCCATCATCCTCATGGTTCAGCTGCCCAGCACCTTCCCAGCCACTACATCGCACAGGACAAAATATAAGCACAGCAGCCCATTGCTCTTCAACTTCCTGTTCTGTGGCCTGCTGCAGTTGATGAAATGTAGATCCCAGAGTGACTTTTGGGAAGCAAAAAATATGAACATGCATATGATCCTTTAGGGAACTGCAGCTCCCAACATCTGGAAAAGCTGTGACTACTGTAGTTGTGCTCTCTGAGCCAGGATGACTGAGCTGGAACAAGGAGTGACCATCCACATTTGCAGAGCAGCTGACTGGCTGGGTGGGAGGATCACAAATATCACAGCTCTCATTTCCTTGACAATGCCCACCAGACACATCCAAGTGCCAATTGCAAGGAGCAGGGACATTGGCTTGCCTGCTTCCCTGATTTTTTTTTTCAATTTCACAACAAACTGATACTATAAAGTTCCCCTGGACCTGCAGCTCTGTTTCCTCAGAGATGGCAAGGCAGCCCCCAAAAATCCCTGATTGAGCAGCAGTGCTTTGAAAGATCCGACAAGGCCTTCCCTTTCTCATGGAAATGCCAGGGGCTGTTCCTCTGCTTGATGCTATCACACAGTAATTTTGCAGCCATGATTACATTTAGGTGGGTGGGTTGGCAGTTGGAGGTGAAAAGAGACTGGTTCCACTGAAAAAGTTTAATATGTTCAAGCAGGGGAGATGGAGTCATCTAAGCCAGAATTTCTTAATTTGCCTAAGGAAGTTTGATCCACAGCTTAACAGGTCAGACTAGATGAACAAGAGTGGGGACACAGAAAGGAGTTTTTTTAATAATTTTTTTCTAAATAAAGAGGGAATTCCAATCCATAACTCACCAGGATAAATAAATGTTCTTTCTCTCGGCTAAAAAAATCCATTTAAACAAACGTGAAATGATAAAGGGAGCTCTAAATCATGGGAAACATGCACAACATGACCATAGTGCCATGAGATTACTGCCCTCATCTGAACCACAGTGAAGGTGTCCAACAGCCCAGACTTAATTCTCCCAGAGTGCAATTACACAGCTACTGGCAAGACTCTGTAATAATGGAACAGGTACTACTGTGTCTACTTGCAAAGACTACTTTGGAGAAATATGAAAGGAGAGCTAACTCTCTGACCCTTGCAGAGGAACCTGAGGCTGGCCTCCATCACAGGAGGAGAGAGACTGCCTGCAGGGGAGAGGGAAGCACGACAGAGAGCAATGCATCTTTGTGGGGAGAGCAAGCCTCTTGCAGAGCACCCTAAAAAGCAATACCTGTGTACTCCACTTAGCAGCAAAGAAGACAAGAGCCCCAACAAAGTTCAGTACTTCTGGCATCCAAGAAACTGAGCAGAGTTTGAAAGGGACAGAGGTGAAAAGCAAAGCAGCAAGGTGAATGTTTCAGAACTCATTTGTAGATGAAGCAGTTGAGTGACAGGCACTTACAGCTCATCAGCTGGTTACTGGTACACTCTATCTTTCTGAAAATGCCCAGAGAACTGGAAGAAATTATATAATGGAGGACCATTCTCAATTTACAGTTTAACCATTCCTGCACAATTAGCACAGCTACACTAGTATTTTTTCCTTTAGCACAGCACAAGACAGC
The DNA here is from genome assembly GCA_013400435.1 of Pycnonotus jocosus. NCBI lineage: Eukaryota > Metazoa > Chordata > Aves > Passeriformes > Pycnonotidae > Pycnonotus > Pycnonotus jocosus. The sequence continues at coordinate 57,653 of VWYP01028282.1, read as the reverse complement.
AGGATGAGCTGTTTTAAAGTATTTGCAGTGACTGTAGTCATCAAATCCTCACCTGTGCAGCCACAGCAAATCTAGCATTAACTACCATGTAGCAGATTGCATCTTGCCTTCCAGAAATTCCTTCAGCAGATTCCATTTGATTTCACCTGGCTGGGCACTAACTTTGACCCAGCAGGTATAAGCTTTGAGGAATTAAGAGCAATTTAAACCAGCAGGGTTTTAGAAGGGACAAGCTAAGCAAGCACTGACTGTAGCAGGCACAGGAGCTCCAGTCTAAGGAGCTGAGAGCCCTGTTCCTTACAACAGGCAGAGCAGCTGCTCTGGCTGATTCTTGGAACTCATCCTCCACCATGCTAGCTCTTTTTTTGGGAGATATTAGGTATTCTCAGGTGAAGACTCTCTTTCTAAAAGGAAGCCATCTGCCGCTCAACTTCTGAATTATATTGCTGCACTTTACCCTAAAATCTTCAGCTGGACAGCCAAACAAAGTGTCTTCACCCTAAAGTCTCATTCAAACCCTGCTTGAAGACACAGATGAAATCCTTTGGTTTTGAACTCCTTTGCTTTGTATTTTGCAGAGGAAGAAAACTTTCAAGCTACAGATTCAAATGGCAGATGAAGATGTTAATGTCATTAAATATATTGCATACCTTCTCCTAAGATGCAACCTGTGTATAAATTTTGATGCAAAGAAAAAACAAAGCAGAAAAACAGATATTTGAAAAAAATGTTAAGTAGGCTTAAATCTCTAATTATTTTGCTGCCTAATATGTTCTGAACTGTAATAACCTCTGCTAAAGCTTTGTGGAAAAAAAAAAGTAGGAAAAGTTCTACTTCACAAATGGAAAACTTGAGGCTCACAGAAGAGCCCTCGTTTAAAAGAAAGTTGCTTTGTAGCTTTTAGTTAGTACCTCAGGCCAAAGTGGCTTTTCAGCTTGCCTTGAGAAGTCTAAATCTGTAATTGATTCTTCCAGCTATGGGAATGAAAAGCCTGGTTGGATTAAGTCAGACTCAATCAAAAAACATAGTGCAAAACAAATTAACCCCTAAACTTATCCACGAGATAACTTTGCAAGAACAACATTTTATTCAACCAAAATCAATTTAGAGATAACGATGAGTGTAAAAATAAAAATGTAATGATGTAAAAAGAAAAAAAAAAGTTAATTAGAACTAACAGACCTAAAAGTTATACGGACTCATACTTTCAGACTTGTAGTTGGATACAGAAAAACAGTGGATTTGCACACAGCTATCCACACTTTCAGACATCTTTCTTTTCCAACACTATCCAGACATCTTTCCACCATTTTGCTAATTCCTAGTCCCCACTCTGTCCCTAGTCTTGTACAATGGTTCAATTTTCTATGAACAGAGCCTACTCTGGACCAATCTGAAGCCCTAAACCTAACAAGAATACTGGAAAAGTACTAACAGGAAACACATTTTAGGCAAGTCCACTTCTCCCTCACGGCTCCAGCCTAAAGCATTTGACAGTCTGTGTTTCCCAAAGGGAAATTCCTTTCCTCAAAGGGATCATTAGGGTGCTCTTGAACTCCACTGCCTTCCACACAAACCATGTGCCTATGACACAGCAGGATCCATGTCCCCAAGCCGTATTTACCTGGGCATTTGTACAGCTTCCTTGCCTGGGCGATGTCTCCCTGGCTCAGGCGAACGCGCTGCCCAATGGTGGGCCGGACCCCGTTATCGTCGCGGCGGGGAAGGATGGTGTCCAGGAAAACTCCTCTAAAGGGAGGAGCAGAGAGACACAGAGCAGTGAAGTGGGGAAAGTGACACAATGAACAGAGAGTAGAGCTGTAGAGCTGGCAGGCCTCCCACACCCCATTCCCCTGGCCATATATCCCATGCTAACAAGCAATAGTGGTTTGGCTTCTAATAACTGCTAACTATCTCAAGACAGCCTTCTCACTAGAGCAGACAGCTTCCAAATGTACAGGCAAGGCTGCCAAGCCAGAAAATTCCTCTTGGATATCCCAAAATTGCTGCTGCCTCTGTCTGAGGTAGCACGTTCCTCGCCATAAATCAGAAAAAGCAATGAAATATTCCTGCAGAAGGTTCATGGCACATCTGGCCCAGCAGGAGCACAGATTTGGTATTTAAGCCAAAGAAGCAGAGGGAAGGGGAGTTTTCCCAGCAGCAGATGGGACTGGGCTGGCAGTGACTGGGGCTGCCACAGACAAGAGGAAAAGATCATGTGCTCTATCTTTGCTCTGTATGAGTTTCCAAGCTAGTAACTCCACTTGTCTCTGCCTCTTTTTACTTGCTACTATTTCTTCCATGTGCTTCACACTTAGGAGCTCTTTACTGCACTTCTGATCTCAGTCCAGTGAAGGATTTAAGCTCAGGCCCCACTTCTATCAAAATGCAGTCCATGCAGCCAAGCAAGAGTTTGCACGCAAAAAGAAATCCCAAGGGAGCATTAGGACTGTAGGGAAGGAGGGAGGGAATCAGAAACCTGAACTCCAGGTTGGCAAAATCCTGCAGCCAGGCTGTCCAGCCCACAGGAACCTTTCAGTGCAGCCCTGAATGCCAAACAGGCTTGGGGATGCCAAGGCTAACACTGAGCTTAACCTTGAGCATCAGCTCAGTGAGGCAGGCTGCTCTTTGTGAAGGACAGGATGTAACTGCCCAGAGAGTCCAATGGGAAATCAGGGCAGAAGCAATAATTTTAGTGCTGCCTAGTCCAGAGGTTGGGAGGGAAGGGGGGGGATATTGTTTTGTAAATATTCAAACTGAAGGAAGAAATATAGGGAAAGGAATTTAATCTGTTTTGAAAACTGGAATCAGCTGTTGCATGGGAGATGTTGGCATTTTTTCAGCAGCAGAAAAATTCCTGATCAGCATCAAAACCAATACTTACAAGATCTGAGGTGTGTCCCTCAAATTTCGATTTATAAACCCAGTTTGTTATTCTGTATGTCAGCTGCATGCCTTGGGCTGAATTTATTTACTTTTATGTATTGAAAATAAATCCTCCAATTCCAGAAACACCACAAGCATAGGAACAGGTCAGTTTGCTCAAAGTAAATTTTCAATCCTCCTCAGGAGTTCATAGAAGAACTCAGCATTTGGCAGGGCCATACTTCTGTGGCCTCTGAAATGCTTTTTGCAGATCTCCAGGCTCAACCAGGGAAGGACGACAGAGTTTAATAGAAAAACCACCACTTGCACATGCAAACTTTTGTTTCTTTTTCCCATTCCAGCCCTCACAACTGTGCACACACAGCCCTCAGCTTTCTGCACACAGTGTATACCTGAGGCACTGCTCACACAATGCAAACAACCCATAACTTCAAACTGCCCTTGTTACCTGCCAAACACATTTTCTTCCAGAAGGCTGTCCTCTATGCTGAGGCAGTAAGATTTTTGGTTTTCCTTTTTCCTTCAATTGAACTTTTTCTCCTTTCACATGCATTGCTGAGCAAGACTCCCAACAACAGAGCAGCAAGTACAGCTTCTCTCTTTTTTTCCATCAAAGGAACCAAGAACATGAGAGTCTGTCTGGCCCAAACCACACAAGTCACAGAAGTCCCATGCTGTCCACCCAAATCTCATCTGCTTAAAAACACTTGGAGTGTAAGGCTGCACATTTAGTGAGTGTCTCTAAAAGTGCAAACACTTTGACTCAAAAGTTAATAAACAACAAACAGACATTAAACAGAGCAGCTCAGGATGTCTAACACCAGAACCATTCTTGAGTAAAATATCTAAAGTCTCCTTCTAGAGGTAGGAGAGGAACCCCTGAATCCTGGATGCCCCATTCTCTTGCTGTCCAGGCACAGGCAGGACATGCATTAGCTGCCCAGTGCAGTTGTGAGCGAAGCACAATACCCCACCATTCCTACCAGCTAAAACCAGCAGAGTTTGAGAAGAAACTCATACAAGTCATCAGCATCTGCACGGCACCCTGAACAAAGTGCCAGGCCAATGCTATGAAATTATCAACTGATCTCAACAAATGCTAAACAGTCATGTCCCAGTAGACAGAGTAACAAATACAGGTGCCTAAACAACACTCAAGGAAGCAGATATTCAAGGCAGGTTAAGGACAGGCAGGCAGCTACCCTTTGTCCCAATTCTATATTTATCTCTCCATGTGCAGAAGACAGGCAACATGACTCTTCATGCAGTAAAACCTGTGGAGGATCTGTGTATGTCTTGTGCAGGATTAGGACAGTGCACTGCAAATACAAGATGTCATCCCTTGATATGGAGGCAGTGCTACCTACACCCTAATTTGAACATGAGCTTTGCAGAGGTCATGTTTTGTAACTCCAGACTGTGCTGTCATGTCTACTAGCAAGCCACTTACTGAATTAAGGCAACCAACTACTTGCTTAGGGCTTTGTGGAGGTCTAAATTTTCTTCTTGCTAGGTTCCCATTTATGGGTCTTGACAGGTGTAAAAGAAATTGTTTCATGATACAGCAACATTCAGTTTAGATTGCTGCCATGTCTGCAAGGAATGCACCAGGAAATAAAAGCCTGCAGCCACACTTTGCAAAACAGGCAAATTTCTGACACAGATGGAACAGAAATCCCAATGGTAAAAACCTGTCCCTGCTGTCATTACAGTCTCTTGTGCCATACTCCTATTTCTATTAGCCACAGACAAAAATGAGTGGCATATTTTAGTATGAAATGGAAAGGAGTGACTCTACACCAATCCTCAAGAGTGTCACTGGAAACAATTTGCACTGCTAGGACTCATCAAATCTTGGAAAAGCTGTACCTTTCTGTCCTAGGTAAAAAGTTTATAATAAAAAGGGCCCAGGATTTACAGTAGCATTTGACCATGGCAAGCTCCATATGATTTACTATCATCAACACTGACTGAAGTTAAAAACAAGGTTGTACTAAGTGCCAGGTAAGAACTGCTACAAGACAGTAAGTCACAGACATGACTCTGTGTCCTTCCCCTGCTCACTCACACATTCCATCTCCACTGGTCAGGTGTTCACACCATCTGATGTTGGCTTTCTGGTGTCTGCTAATGCATCAACACCCCCAGTGCAGCCCTTCCCTTCCAGGGCCAAGCAGGAGCTCTCTCCCTTTCCCAGCCACTGATCTTAATGAAACTTGCTGGAACTTAATACCTTCATGGACTCTGTGCTTTTGTCAGTTTGGGTTGCAATTGGACAGCACTCACAAACCTCAGTGGGGTGGGAAGGATGGGTGCATACACCCACCAGTCTCTCTGGCTTGTCAATGCATTGCTCCCTTAGGGGAGCAGATGTCAAGACAGGTCTTGGCAAAGTAAAAGCCAATTCCCAGCACTGCTTATTTGTGGTGAGAGCACAATCACCCTACAGAGGCACTTAGTGCTCCCTTCAATTACTGCACAAAGACTGCAACTAGGGTAAGGGTGGGTCACAGAGACAAAGGGCTTGAAGAAAACAGACTTTAAAATCTTATCGAGCACCAATTTAAATCCAGCAGGACTCTTGCCATTTTTATCCCATTTTGGCCCAGCAGTGCTCTGAAGGACCCTGGTTTTCAAGGGGCACAGACTCAAAGGCATCCACAATATAAATGGTGGTAATAACTTAATCCTGCTTTTGTGCAAAACAATTCTAACCATTTAGAGTTTAGCAAATGCTGGAAGGGTCCAGCAGATGCCTCAAGGGAAGAAAAATTGTTTGCTTTGGATATCTGATGCAAAGAAATCTCCAAAGTCTGCAAAGCACCCTTGCCCAGACACCATCTCCTCCTGCCACAACAAGCAGCATTTCAGCATGTTTGACAATCTTCCACTGGTTGGGGTGAAGTTGTCAAAACAAAAGCACAGAACAACAGGCTTGGCCCTTCAATACAACTGGGGAGTAAGAAAATTTTAAAAGTCCCAAAGACATTTCTAATTTTTGCGACAAAGATTTTCCAAGAGTGTGAATACTTCCACAGTACCTTCCAAGCCCCTTATTTGCAGTATGAAGTGACAGAATGCTATTAGGAAAGAGCAATAGTAGGGTTTGTGGAAGAAAACTTCTAATAATGCAGCAAAATTAATCTGGTCATCCAGTAACTCTCATTCCAAATACAGGACATAACTATGTTTATATCACCTCTCTATCCAGCAGAGCAGTTTAATCAGAAAATGGGCTTCATCTGGAGGTATGAGATGGGAGTCAAGGACAAACAGCCCATGCAGAAAGTGGCACTTAGCTGGGGCAGGATTGGTAACTGCTCCATGAAAAAACCCAGTCGCACAGAGCCACGTAGCTGCAGAGGTGACGATTAAAAGCTCATGCATAAATGGTTTTAAAAAATCACCCAAATAATTTTAGTATCTGCTCATGGGCAGATATGCACACAGACACACATGTATCTGCCTGGGAGGGCTGCAAAGAATGTTAGCAAAGCTTTGGAAACTCTCTGAGATTACCAGTATTATTACTGAGTAAATACAGTGGAAAGTGGAAAACAGCAGTCTGCCATACTACACCCACCTTGCTTTTTCAAGTATTTTTCGAGCCTTGCAATGCAGCAATAGATCAGAGGTCTTTTTCTAGGCTGTATATATCCCACAGAATCAACTACAACTACCAAAAATAGTCCTAAGGACATGTAACCTTGAATTATCACCTGGAGAACGTGTTCCTGGCATAGTGCATGATGCTGTCAAAGTCATAGGTCTCTCCAAGTGAGTTCACTTCCCCAGCTTCCATCTTTAAAAAGTTGTACTCCTGACCTGTGATGACAAACAAAAAGGAAAAGAAACAAACCACTATTAGAGGAAAAAAAAAAAAAGACAAGTTCCACCTCTGGAAGCCTAGAATGAAATGGATATGCTCCTATGCTTCAACAATTTCAGCTGGACATCCAAAATGTCTATTCATATAACTACTTTGAGCCTTATTCTAGACAAGGCAGCAATATTTCTTCTTTTATATCCCAACCCTCAGACCACCAGCATCTTCCAAAAGTGTAGCAAGAAAGGTTTCTACCCAGCCAAAAGCCAGATGGAATAACCTGAAGTGTGATTTTACCTTGCTGTATGTTCTCTCTGATGATAGTGACATGCTGGTCCCTGTCAGGCCGTGTGTGCTCATGCCAGAAACCCACCACATGACCCAACTCATGAGCCACAATACCAAACTTGTCACAGTTCTTTCCAATGGATATAGCCTGAGGGCCCCCTCCTCGGCGACCCACGTAGGAGCAACACCTGCAAAAGAAAACCCACAAACCCAGCAGCAGCACATCAGTGACTTGAGGAACTCTAAAACATAAAAACAGAGGATGGCATCTGGCAGGGTTCAGGACAGGCCAGCAGCTGCATACACTACATGTACTTACACGTAAGTACAAAGAAAATAAAGAAAAATGTGCGTATCTATAAACATGCACAGGTACATTTAAGTGTTATTCCAGGAAAAGAGAATCCAGAAAGGCTCAGCACTTTCTGAGCAAATACCAAACTACTCAGCAATCCTCTCCAAAAGTGACCAGCTGCAACTCTGTGACAGATTCTCCAATGTAGCCCTTGGTCTATTCTGGGCTAGACTTACAAAGCCACAGGTCACTGAAAGTGCTGTTTGCAATAGAGAGCTGCAGGGAATGTGTGCATCTCTTACCCACATGTTCTGTATGTGAACACAATGAAGCTCTCTTCATCAGTTCTCTCCACAAAGGTCACACAAGTGTGTTTCTCCCAGTGCCTCATTGCTTGCTTAAAGATAGCTCTTTGGGTTCCTGGAAAAGAAATCAAGAGGAGCAAACAGTGAAGGCCTGGCTTTCAGGAAAATCTCTAATGGACTTCATCTGGATATGGGAACAATCAACCTTTCAAATAGCCAATCTTATGTCTGTAGACACCTCTTGGACTCTGGGGCCCACTTCCAGCTACAGCATTACCTTCCTGTATCATCTTTTCTCTCCTTGTGCCTGATGAATTTACTGCTCTAATTAAACAGGTAGCAAACTTTACAGATTAAGTACATCAATATTTGTGAATATAAAACATGTCTCCTCTCTAGGTACAGGCCATTCTGGCAGAGCTGCCAGGTGTTCTGAACACCAGCTACTAAGTGATGTGCCAAATTTGCTATCGTGACATGAAGTAATGATCACACACATCTTTCAAGACCCAGGAATCTCATGAGTGCTACAGGTGCTCCTCAAAACCAAGGCAGAACTATTGTGAGGAACCCAGAGTATGTCTGCTCCTGCTCTTCCAACAGCAGAAAGGATTATCTTCTGGAAAAACAGGGAGTGAGCACAGCTCACAGGTGCTGGCCCCTAAAGAAAAGTGACTCAGTCACTCAAATATTTCTTGGACTCCAAGAGAAGAACCATCTCACTGCACACCTCAGCTTCAGGCTTCCACAGTGCACAATTCCTTGTGGCATGCCCACCCTGCCTCAGGAGACAGATTCCCAAAGACCTGAGTCACTTGTGGGAGAATTCTGCTCCAGAGATTTCCCATACAGTTTGAGACACAAACCCCATGGCAAACAGAAAGCAGTGTTTTCACCACTGACCAGTGAAATTTCCTCCAATCACATAGGGGATGACCCCCCCTGGCCAGATCCTCTCAGCCCTGGATGTGGTTGCCCTGCGCACTCTGGGAGAGGAGCGTGGATCCATCTCAGACTCATCTTTATATTCCTTCCTCTTTGGGCTCCTTGCAAGCGTTGTGTTCTGCCTGCCGTCTGCAAGACAGAGTGGCAACACTGTTTAAATCCTCTTTAGTTCCACGTGCAGCCCTCAGGTAATACCCTGGAGCTTCAGAAAAAGATAAAAAGAAAAAGCAAGGTGTTAAACCAAACCAGAAGTCACAGCCAGATGTGCCAGTGATTTTTTTGGGACTTTGACACTGCCATCTATAGAAAACTGACCCTCCTTGTTTTGGACCCTCCACATGCACTCTGCCAAAGCTGTTCTCCCATTAAGATATAAAAACACATCCTTCCCTGTCTCTAGCCACTCACTCTCTGCAACAGCAACTTCACGGATGGGGACAGAGTACTTAGGCAATGGGAGCAGGAGGTGGGAATCAAATAAGCCTAGATGCCACTGTATATTCTCAATTTGCCCTACCTATCCACTCATCATAGCTTCACAGCAACAGCTACTCATTTGAGTTGGCCTTGGAAGAAGGTGACAGACTCCTAACTCTGAAATCTCTACTCAAGGCTGAAGAGTATTACTTTGGTTTCACATACCAGGTCCTGTGTGGTTTGGAAATCTATAAAGATCAGTCTCTGTTGGAGGAGGGATGCTTAGGATGGAAAACAGGAGTGCAAATCTCCATCCATGCTGAATCTCTTCATTTTAATGAAAAGGAGCAAAAATACAATAGGGAAAGCAGAACACATCTCATTTCTTGTTAAAAAGGGTAGAGGAGCCCTGGCTGTGTGGTGCTCAGTGCTGGTGTTGAAATCTGCAACAGGATTCATACAGGCTTCTATGCAGATCCTGTACCTTGCCCTGCATCTGTGCTGCTGCAGCTCTGCTCAGACACTGGTTATGCCTACATGAGTTGCACTTTTAATGTGGTGTGAGTCTGACACCTTTACTCACAATATCCTCTACTCAAAGCTTCCTTGTTGTTCACCCCCTAATTGAGGTGCCATGGGCAACTCAAACCCTCAAAGCAGCCACAGTCCAGCTGGGCTTTACAAACCTCTTTGTGCAGACACCACTTGTTAGATAAACTCCCTGTGCTGCACAGCCAACTCATCAGCTGGACTAGGGCAAAGGGATAACAGAGTACAGGGGTTGCTGTGCCTTCAGAGAGTGCTGGCCTAAAGGGTCACTCCAAGGTGAACACCCTTGTCACCTTGAGGAGCAGCACTGCTGCTGGTGGCTCACCAGCGGACCCCTGTGAAGCTCAATTTGTATGTAAATCAGCAAGATCAGCCACATCTTTGCTTTCCATGTCAGGGACATGGGCTGCTGGGTTATTAAAAAGCACAGGTCCTGCTAAGACCTTCCTCTAGTGACCAGGGGGGCTGCTGACAACCTCTTCCCCTATTCATCCCTCCAGCTGAAGCATCAGCAAGCAAACTACCACTGTCAAGGCTGAGGGGATCAGTACAATGGGAAGGAAATTCAGGCATGTAGGGGAATGAAAAGAATGAACTTTAAACCCTCCCTCCTGCTTCACCAGGTCAGGCCCTTCCTGCTGAAGACCTTGCTCTGAGCTGCAGGACAAAAACTGGAATTTGCCTTTTGTTCCTCTTACTCCTAAGTACCTTTCTGGCATTTTAGAGGCTGCCCCATCCCCAAGCCAGCTGCTGGGTCCTGGAAGGCAGATGCTCTGGGGTTGGGGGTTCTCCCAACAAAGGAGGAACCACCCTCCTGCATACACCTGGTACTGCTGGTACCAGGCACCAGCACAGGCACTGGCATTAAAAGGGCCACAGCTAGAAAAAGAGAGAGGGTCTCCAGACAGAAGTTGTCTTGTCTTCTAATCACAAACTGCTCCTGGCAAATGCCTGTGCATTAGCACATGGACAGCTCCTGACAGCAAACCCAAGTGAGGAGGTGTCTGCCCTGTGCTCTCCTGTGCCTGGTGCAGCAGCAGCTCTGCACAGGGCACCCTGGGTCCACACCTCTGTGCCACCAACGCTTCCATTCCTTGCCAGCAACACACACTCTTGGGCAAATGCTCCTCACCAATCCTGCAACAGCTCCACTGCTCCTATAGTTTTCTGCCTTAAACAACTGAAATTTGTTAAATTTTAACTCTTGGAGAGGCCTGACACATTCTTCCAGCAGGGGCTGCTTGTGGGTGGGGGTGAGCAGTTGCCTTTATATCACTTTGGTTATTTTTTCCCCTTTCATAGAATTATTAAACTGTCCTTATCTCAACCAATGTGTTTTCTCACCCCTCCTGTTGGAGGAGGGGAATAGTGACCGGGTGCTTGGCTTCTGGCTGGGGTCAACCCACCACATTATTTATACCAGGCAAACCCACCCTTTCAGAGAGTTCACCCACAGCAAAAAAGGCCCGGGCAGGGCTGATCTCCTAGGCACAGAAGTACACACATGTATAAAACAGAACAAAAAAATGTTTTTACAGGGGGTAAAAAAAGTAAATAAAAGATACCCAAAGGTCTGGGTGGGGTACCACATTACCCTTTTTAACTGCTTTGTCACTATGGTCAGTTGAAGTGGCATTTTCACTTGACACCTCTTCTCCCAGGCCTCCTGCAAAGGAAAAAAGAGCAGAGACTCATCTCTGGTGAGCTGCTGGCAGAGCTCTGATGCAGAAAAGACAGCAGCTACCAGTAATGCCAGCTGGGGGTCTGCTGGCCACAGAAACTGTCTGCTTTCCCTCTTCAGGAAACAGGGACTAAACCCTTGATAAAGCTAGGCACTTTTCCTGGATTTGTTCCCAGCCCACAGTGACACCTTGCAACTCATTACCATACCACCATCCCTAAGTTTCTCCACATGCTGAATAGGCAGAAAGTCTCTTCTAGGGAAGGCTAATTTCATGGAGATGTAATGAGAGCAGGAGCTGAATGAACTGATCTTTGTAGAGTTATTGCAAGAGCAAGTTTCTGTAGTCTTGGTGGCAAGATAAAGCATGAAGAGCATGGTAAACCCCCACATTCAGAAAAGAATACACCATTGGTCATACAGCACTGCTGGATGCAGTGTGGACACTTCCAAGAGGGATGTCTCACTTTCAGGATAGCTGGACATCTTCCAGTCACTGAAGCAGTCTTGCTTTGCCAGCTGGAAAACTCTCCTTTGCTCTGGAGCTGGCTTTTAGCAAATCCTTCTCCAGCCCATGCGATGGGGCAAGGACAGGGGAAAAAGGTATATCTGTGACAACCTGGAGAAGGACTGAGAGGATAGTAACAAATCTCTAACATTATACTACTGCAGCTGATAGGAGTATCAGGAAAATCATGATGAAAGATAGCTACAAAACAATTCAGAAGAAAATAAAATACCCAGATTCTCAGCTGGCTATAGGTTAGAGCATCCTGGTCCAAGAGACACAGTAAATCAGGGGTTTGTCTCCCAGAGGAAGTGCCATAGTTTAACAGAGCTTGGCTGGACAAAAGCCACTAGATGTGTGAACAGGAACAAGCCTGATTCAACAAGATGGATTGCTCTGAACTCTATCACTCTTTTCCAGCTTCAATGTCCCATCCTAAGATTTCCCTTTGTTTTCTTTTATGCCCAGTCCTCGTCACTTCCTTAAGCCCAAGCTCAACAAAAGTTCCTCTTCTCAGTTTTACATCCCCAGGACTTCTCCCACCCCCACAAAGTATGCTATTCTTCACACAATATCTCATTCCATTTAAAGAAAACCACAACTGGCCATTCATCACCAGAATTATTAAGGATGCAGTCTTTGCTGAGGCAAAGGATAATTTTGTATTTCTAAATAAATGCAGCTTGCTTCCAGTCACAAACAGATTGCTTCTTAATTGAACTTAGGAGGTGAATTATATGGTGAATTAGGGAAAAAGAACAACTCTGTATTTAGTGAATTGTTCTCCTAAGAGGGAGCTGCGTGGGATTGAATTGCAAATGATGGCACCAAACCCTGGAGCCGGGCCCCTCTCCTGTGCCCGAGCTGCTGACCTCTGCTGTGCGCGGTGCCATTCGAGCACACGGCTTTCCCGAGCTCCGAGCACATTCTTTCCCAGAGATCACTGCAGGCCTTGGTTTCTTATGCAAAGGAGAGGTTTGAATAAACTAGTGTGACTAATGAAATCTACAACATCTTTGCATATTTTGTCTTATTGTAGCCCATGAAAAGGGAGAGCACTACACAAAGGCCAGATATGGGGATGCACATATACCAGATATTTTCCAACTCTAATCTCACTCATACAGACAGGGAGCACCCACAGGCTTGTGTCCCACAAGGGTGTTTGGAATCAAACATGACAATTTTAGAAGATCTTTTTCTGACTCACTTGACTCACTTTTCGACATTTCCTATCATCATGATGCCTTAAAGTAACCCCAAAAATTAAAGTGACTTGACAGACATTTAGTCTTCTTCTGATTCTTTCCAAGAGAGGGCTAATGTAGGATCCCAGAAGAATATATGAAGAAATGATATACCATTAACAACAAATAAGGAAGCCAAGAAATGCACCTTGCATCTGGAAGCAGCTGCACACAGGTTGCAGGTAATGTGCAGGTCCTGTTGTCCCCTGAACACATTCCTGAAGTTGTACCTCTCTGTCAGACTACTCTGTCACATCCAAAAGCAGAACACATTCCACTGCTCCAGAGCATGAAATGCCCATGTTTGTACTAAAGTATGCACATTATCCCTGGAAAGACTGAAGAGGAGAAGAGGGATTTTCAGTTTCCCATTGTGCTCTATGGAAAGCCAATAAAAGCAGGCTTGGTATCCCACAAAGACATGGCCCTGACTTTAATGGATATCCAGCAGTTATCAAGCCCCCCAGGATCACTCTCATCCTCAGTTCTTTCCACCTGCTGCTCTGCTAGACCAGCACTCATCTTTCTTCAGCCTGGGTTTTGTCTGCTTCTCCCACAACCAGTTGAAGATACAAAATTTGTCAGGTCATGTCTCCATGCAGAGAGCTGTACTAGATCTCCTAAACCCTCCTAACCTCTACATTTTTGTAATTAAACTCTTCCTAATAATTAGTCCTATTTAACAGCTGCAACTCCAGCAGAACACTGCTGGATCCCCTAACTAGGTAACTTAGTTTCTGTGCATGACCTGGCAGAGACAAAAAAGAAATTCTCTACCCAGTCTGGGGAATATTTCATCTTCTACCTACAGTGCATTTGTACAACTTGTTTTTCTGTTTCTCTCAGACCAGCACTGCCAAGGGACCTTGGCTATCTGAAGGAAGTGTCCAGTAGCTTGAAAGCACCACAAATCTGAGATAAATCCACCATGTCTGTAAGCATGGCTGAAGAACAGGTGTATAAATTGTTTTCAGGAGCTAGAAGCAGCCTGAGGTGGTAAGTAAGGGTGCAGTGAAGCAGAAAGCAGCAGGCTGGGGCATTGTTGGGAAGAAAGCAGTTTCTTTCACTCTCCCAGGAGAGGAAAATGAAAATCCAATTTTGTTAAATGAAGTCCAAGTTGTTCAGCTGAAACCAAAATAAAGGAGAAGATATTAAGAGAGAGAGAGTGCACAAAGCATGCCACCAAAACTGTAGTGTTTGCAGTTCCCTTGCACCACTAGCACAGGCAAAAGCTGTGCAAGCTGAAGGAAGAGCAGGAAGCAGACTCCATTCAGTACCCTTACTTCCAATAAGAGAGGCTGGGACTTGGAGAAGCAGTAACATATCAGACCTGAAAATGTGTCTTCTACAAGATGCAATTTAGGATTAAAGGTATTTATTGCTGTGCATGTTCAGGTTAGGTTTTTTGTTACTTAAGCCTGGATAGTCTGAATCACCAAAGAGGCCACAATCAGATCTCTTGCTAATTAAAGCTTGTGTGCTTCTTCCACATGTCTGTGGACCATGAAGGGGTTCTTGTCTGAAAAAAGAAGAGGAAAGCCAGGCAAAGCAGTGAAGCAACCTGCTGGTGAATCAGAATGCATGTAGTTGGCCCAGAAGTACCTACCACCCTCCTACTGGGTCCATTTAAGACCTCAAAGCTGCTTGAGGGGCAGCTGACTTCCAAAACATTTTAGCACCATCCATCTTTGAGCTTTCATCTTAAAACACTACTCTGAGGCAAGATTAGTTACCCAACTAAAAGCAAAGGAGAAATATCAGTCTATCCTGAGTCAAGTTTCATTTTCAAATGATGCCTATCTATAATGTTAGTCAAAAACCCAACTAGTGACAACAGAAATTGTAGCTATCTGAAAAATTGCAGTCTGGCAACACAGAATATTCTTACATTGGAAATTGGATGGGATGAAGCTTGTAACACCTCCCTTTTTTCCAAATAGTAAAAGAACCCATTAAAATCAAAACCACTTTCAGAACAAGTCCAAGCCAGGATAATCTTCCCTCTCCAGACCAATGAAGAATCTCTTCATGTTTATAGAGTTTTCCTTTCCCTTTCCTGGTTGCTGTCCACACAGGGAAAGGGTTCCACAGCTGAACTTTGAAGGTAGCTACCACCCATATGCTCATCACCTCTGCTGAGGACAAAGGAGTCCACAGTGAGCACTGAGGACTGTGACAGATTTTCCAATTTTTCTGATTTAGCAGAGAGTTTAACTTGGCTGTGCACATAATTATTTGCTGTCAGGTGAATCGAACCGCAGCAAGACTTTTTCTAATATCTCTTACTGTGGAGAAAAGGCCATTTCAGAGCTGGGTCACAATACAGTNAATATCTCTTACTGTGGAGAAAAGGCTGGGTCACAATACAGTGATTAAAAAAAAACCTTTTGAAAAATTATTGACAATTTCATCTCCCCTACTTATGCCTTAGAACACACTGCTTTCATAGTCTCACTCAATATATAAGTTATTCACATGCCACAGTTTAGAGACTGGATTTCAAACAGACTGCAATGAAGTACCAACAAAACCAAGTAGTGCAGTTAACATTTAACACTAGTCATTCTTCAGAGTTTCAGTTCTGGTGAATTCTATCATATTATGACCATCAGAGAAGATCTTGGAAGTCAAACAATGTTAGATGCAGTTTTTAACTTCATTAACCAGTGATCAAGAACTGTTTAGCATAGGAAAAAACTTTGTTTCACTGGGTTTTCTAAGCACAGAAAAGTGATGATTTTATTAAAACAATTTCTGCTGGGAAAATGCATTCAGAATGCAGAACAGATGTTTCCCAGAGCTGGTGGAGAGTCTATAGCAAAAACCTTTCATAAACCCCCGTACCCTAGAGATCTGAGCAAATGATTTGAGATATATCCTTCAGCATTTCCTGTCAGTGGAATAGCTGAAGTTCCCTCAATTTACTTAAAGAAAAATAAATTAAAGGAAGGAAGAATTCTGAACCCCAAATTCCCTGCAGGAATCTGTTTTTCATATTCAGAGTAAGCTGACTAGCTGCAATAACTCAGGAGAGTCCCAAGGCCCAGAGGCTTGACAGGCAGATGTGTCATCTCCACATCAGCTGTGAATACTTGTGCAGGGAAGGAGGACACTGGCCCCACAGGGAAGCTCATGAGAGGAAGGAGCTGAGCAAACCCAGGGCTGCCACAGGCATGAGCTACAAAGCACTGAATGGACCAAGGTCTCCTGCTGGCTAGCTGTACTTGGAGCAGTATGGCAGGCAGAGCAGAAGTGCAGGCAGCACCATTCCCAAACACCCTGTACTTTCCCTGGATGCTCCCTGCTCTTCTGGAAGTGGCAACATCACTTTTATACTGTGATGCATCTTGTTTTTAGGCACTGCAAGAAAGGGGACAACCTGACCCAGCCTCTCAACTGAGAGTTAATGCTTAAGGGGATCAACATTCTCTGGATAAGAGGAAGAACTAAGACTGAAAGGGGTCTTTTCTTGTGGGCTGTAATGATCACTGCTGTTTCCTAGGGTAAAAAGATGGATAAATGAGAGATAAAAGAAAGAAAAAGTTACCTACAACCTGTAGGTAACTTTTCACTGGTTTCTTCCAGTAAGAAAGAGCCCTGCAAGTACAGTGCTTTTACTGAGGCAAATGAAAAGCTAAAGTGAGTACATGAGTATTCTGGCCATGTGCATTTTTCTGTTGTTTAGCCAGGTCCCCACACATGGTGTAAGACTTCTCCCCTTCCAGCACATAAATTGAGTAATGCATAGTACCAACCATCCTCACCCCCTTGCACCTGATTTCTTGTTAATCTGATGGATCAGGATCTATTCCTAACAGGTGTCTGCCTCTCTATTACATTCCTCTCAATTCACAAAAATCACCTTTCCTCCTTGTCTCTCTTTTGGAAGGAAAGAGAAACAAGTGAACCTGCAGGCAATAATGAAACTGTAAGAGCTGGCTTGGGTTCACCCATAGCTGTCCTAGCAGACAGTATCAACCTCACAGCCCCCTTGGCTGACATTCCTTTCCTTGGGACCTGCAGAGTGTAATTTCTTCAGCCTCAGTGCACCCCAGGCTGCTCTGGACAGGGCCATGCACTATTGCCTGTGCTGCCCTGCACCAGCTCCCTGCCCTGCTCCAGCTGTGGCTTCCAGGGAGAGCCTGGGGCTCTCCACGACCCAGCCAGGCCACTCCTCCCCTTCGGCCTTCCTAATTCTCTTGTTTTCCCCCCACCTTGTTTATATTGGATAAAAATTAACTTAAAATGGAAACACTTACATGGGAAGCTAAGTTATGTTTGAATGGAAATAAAACTCCTTCCATGGAGAATGTTTTGTGCCACTAGAGACCTTTCTTCCACTTTCACGTTCCTGGAGCTTCTTGGAGAGGTTTTGATACCTTCTCATGCCCTGTTTAACAGGCAGCTGAGCAGCCTAAGTAGATATAGCTCAGATACCTCATCTGCTTGGTTACCTACCAACTCCATCACAGCTCATTTAAGGAGCACCTGAAACCAACTGCTAAACCATGGAAACTCAGGCAGGAGCCAGATAAGCAGGACTTAAAACACTTTGGGAGCACAAGCCAAATGTAGCCACTGTTAGGTAACCTTAGACCATCTCCTTCCCCAAGGTCTCCCCTGACTCCTTGGTGAAACAGGTGTCCAAACCATTTGCTGTCATGGGAAGAGCCCTGGGGAGCTGAGGACTGAGGGCAGAGGCACTTTCCTCACAGAGCAAGCTGCCCCAAGAGGTGCTGGTGGAGCTGCCCTGGCCTTCTCAGGGACAGCTGCAGTTTGCAGGGGGAGTCAGGTCACAAACCCGCTCTACCACAAACTGACTGCAGGATTCAGCAACAACTGAAGAAAAGGAGTGGCTAATCCCCTCCCTAACACAGCCTGATGCATCTCACACTCCCTTTGCCTCTCTAGGAAGTGGAACTGCAAGATAATCTGAATATTTCCTTTTGCTTCTGATCTTTGCCCTGGAGAAACTTGTTACCCATTCCCCAGGGCTGTCCAAGTCACCATCTGGCCTCAGAACTACAACAGCAAACACAGTCCAGTGTTCCAGCCTAAAACTAATTTGCTTTCTTTTCCCACTTGACAGCTGAATAAATACTTTGTCCTCACCATTTGAAAAGGGGAGCCACAGCAAAGGGGTTTTATCCACTGCAGCTACAAGCATCAGCCTTGTCTCCAAATTAAGCCTGAACAAGTGACTCAAAGTGAACACATTTATTCCACAAATGTAACCCCTTTCTGCTCAGAATCAACCACCAGCAGTTTACAACTTCTAATTTATTTGTTGTTTGCTATTGTCCAACAAGCCATTTGGGCAATTGATTGTTCCCTGGACCTTCCAGACATTTTTCTGACCAGTGTAAGCAACTTTTGTTTTGTGGCCACAGCAACATTCCTGCTTGAAAGTAGAGAGCCTGAGAGTCAAGAAAACTCAGCCAGTCTTTCAATGTGACCATCCTGCAATGACTGCTCTCAGAGCTTATTAGACCCTACTCTTTCATGGACTGTTTCTGCCTTCAAATTCATTTGCCTAAAACACTCTCAGAAATGACGAGGCAGCTTATGCAATTGAGGCAAATAGATTTTTTCATTTGAGCAAATATGCAAGGAAATTAGGCATTTGCCCAGCTCTGAAGCACAAATGCATGATTTTGTCAATTCCACAGTTATTGGCTAAGCACTGTCGAATTTTACAATTAGGGTAATGGATTTAACTGTCAATGTAATTTCCATATGGATAAACTGATCTCCTCAAGTACATTTGCCCATGTGTTCCCTTCATCACAGCTAATTAATATAATGCTATTTAATAACCTCCTCTTAAACACAAAAGACCATTCAGACTCTTCTGGCATCAGTAAAAGGAACAGCCTCCAAATGTGATACACCAGCTGTAGACGAGAGCAAAAGAAAATTTAATTAAGAGCGATCGAGAGCACGACAGTTGCAAACAGAAATCAGATGTTATAAATGCTCCTACATGGTGATTACCCCAGCTCCTGAAAGGGTTAATAGTGACAACTTCCAGGTGCTTTAGATGTGCCCAAGAGACCTTTGGGGACAGGGAAAGCAGTGGGGCTGAGAGCCACAACCTGGCAAAGTTAAGTGGGAAGCAGCAGGGATTCAGCATCATCTGTGCAGGAGCACTTCAGCAGCCATGCCCAAAGCTGCACACAGGTTGCAGGTAATGTGCAGGTCCTGTTGTCCCCCGAACACATTCCTGAAGTTGTACCTCTCTGTCAGACTACTCTGTCACATCCAAAAGCAGAACATGCCCAAAGCTGCAGCCGTGCCCAAAGCTGCAGCCATGACCCAAAGCTCATGGTGGCACCATGCTGAATAAGAGGAAATACAGAAATAGGCTGTTTGGAAGCAGCTTCAACCATGGCATCAATGGATAGTTTCTGCAGATGTTTTTGGGTGCTTAAATAATGTTAATTGCTCATTAACAAAATCCATGCTATTTAATTTCTGAAGTACAGCATTTGACAAGAGTTAAACTGAGTTACTTGCCTTCCTGGATGATTTCTGAAAGAAACATATGAATTGTGACTCACAAGATAAGCACTACTAAAGTTTCCACTAAGAATGAGTAAGTGGCAGAGTTTGAAATAGCTGGGGATTTTTGTTACAATGGAGAAAGCTTTATTGCTTGAGTGGATTCATCTGAGCAATATTGCAGAGCTCATAAAACCACTAAAAAAAAATGTGTAAGGCTGAACATTGCACAGCAGAAATCAAACCACTTATTTTGACAGGTGGAAGGCCACTGTCCAGAAAACTTGATTTCAGGGAACAGTGCATTTACAAAACAAACTTTGTGGTGCAATGTGACCAGCTGCCACTGGGAACTTAGACAAGAGGAAAAAGAATATCTTAGTCCACAGGAAATGTGGAGCAAGTAACAGGGCTGTGTCATTCAGGTTGTGCTCTGCCCATCCAGGTGTACTCAGCACCTATTGCTTGGGACTGTCTTCACCCTGCCCTGCAGAACCCTTATCACAAGCAAAGGAGAAAAAGGAGATAGATTTAATTTCTCAGTTTGTCACAATTCTGGAACACCACCGCCAAGTGTGTAAAGGAATACTGCAAGCCCACTAGTCCCACCTGGTTTCAAAGCAACATGTCATACTGAAAAGACCCTAGCTGACAAAAAATCAGAGCCTGAGTATCTGTTGGTGGGACAGGTGGAACAAAGACTCCAGCACCTCTTGTTGCTACTCAGGCAGACCACAAGCAGCAGTCACAGCACAGGAAGGCACTGGACAGCCCTTGAGAACAGGCAGATGTGGCCAACAATCCAACTCCCCCACTCCTGACTCAGGGCTTCTTCTCCAGCCTTACAAGATGAGTCTGTCCCCTGTGCACAGATACATGCTCCACACTTCAGCATCTTGACTTGATCACCTTCTCTCCTCTCCTACCATCAAGCATCAGACTGGCAGATTCTAGTCCTGAGGCTAGGAAACGTGCATCCCTAGGGTGAGAAAAATCCCTCTCAATAGTTTCCAGAAAAGACTTCAAGCTGGCACTCAGAAACCCATCAAGAAAAGCAATTGGTATGAAAATATCACACCTATAGATAGGTATTTTCTAGTGGATGAGTTTTAACTACAGGAGGAATTAGAAGGTTCAGCAGCCAAGGGTATGGGATTTTTATTTTTATGCTGGAGGAAATCAGGCAAGTCTGAGAAGATTGCAATAGGATTGTAAAACTCTGTGCTCAGAGGAAAAAAAAAAAAAAAGCAGAGTATCTGCTCTTCTGCAAAGAGAATATCCCTGGCTGATTGCACAGAAGTGTAGATTTGGGACAGGTGATAACTCAGAAAAGCAGTGCCAACAAGAACACTCTCGGCCCTAGAGGACTTACTCAGTTCTCCCAAAGAGGAGCTCCTGCTTTGCCTTAGCAAACTACAGAACTGTGGGAAACTCATTTCATGGTTGTCTGCTCTGGTAAAACCCCTGACTGAATCGACTCACAGAGGTAAACATTTGGGCTAGTCATAGGAAAATCATTTGGCACAGCTAACCAAACCTCAGCATCAGGCCAGGCTCTCAGCACCTACCTTTCCACTCTTGAGGCTCCTCTTCCTGTTAGGAATGTGCCTGGATTGCACAGAGACATCCCCAGAGTGCCTGTCACGTGTTATGGAAAACTGAAAGAGGTATGCAGACAGCTGGACAGAGCCTTCAGACAGGTCTGTTGGAACAAAGATTCTCCTCTACTCACACAGGAGGAAGCAACCTTCACTAAAGATTTCCAAGGGAAAGAGCAGACCCCTGCAGAGGGTTCACAGATGTGGGTTATGTTACAGCACGTATGTAGTTACTGCATTGCTCCTGGCCAATTACGACCAACACAGCTCAGGTTAAGTTAGCACAACCCATAGACCTGCTCTGAGCCTAAATGAATTAAAGGTTGGGCTCCAAGCAGTCCTCAATGCTATGACTCTCTGGTTCTGTGAAATCCAGCAATGCTAAAGTCCATTCCTTCTACCCTGAAGCAAGTGACATTAAAGTAGAGCACCAAATATGAGTTACAAGGGGAAAATCAGCTGAGTTTGGCAAGCATGTGTCAAGTCAGCTGAATTTAACAGTCTTGCTTTCAAATCCACAAACCAGATCTTTCCAGGAATCTCAGTTAGTCACGGTCTAAATCCCTGGATTTTGCAGTATTCTAGAAGTATATTTTGCACTAAGTTGAATTTCACTAGAAGCACATGAGTAGCATTCAGGAAGACTCTGCTGTCATGTGCAGCACTACTACTGGCCACAGCCCCTACACACTGAGGAAGCTCTCACAAAGTGAAACAGCAGAAACCCTGCTTGTGACTGCCACCAGTACCTTAAGCATTCTGCTGGAGAAGCCTTGCTCTCCACCCTGAAGGTAAGCAGCACAACTCTTAGCAGGAGAGCTGCACTCCAGCAACCTGTCCAGCAAATAAACACAGCTTACATGGGAATCAATGCCTCTCCTCAAGGATACAACCAGAGACAATGACCATGAGCATCTTGGAACAAGAAAGAGCAAAGCATCCTGTTGCAGATAGGCCCTTGTGCAGGTGTGGTGAGGCAGCAGAGTAGCTGCCTGTATTTTCACAGCACATTCAAGAACAGCAGAGCTGCTGCCAATTAACCAGGCCCCTGCTCTTAAGACAATGCTTAGTGCAGAACTCCTGTCTGCTTCATTTCTTGGAGAATTAGTTGCATGAATTTGCTGTTAAGAGCCTCCAGTCACTGTCATCAGCCTCTGTCTCCCCTGATGTCAGTAGAGAGCCTGGGTTCAAACATATCCCTCTCCCAGCTGCACTGTTATGTGGAGCATTACCCCAGCTAGAAAAGGTGCTCTCTGAATTTCTTCTGACAGTGTGAAAGGCTCATCAAGGCCTTCAAGCCATGAGCCTAAAAACCTCTCAGGATGAGAGGTAAAGAAAACTTGTTTTGACAGTTCTTGAAAAGCATTCTTGGTGACAGTGGGACATGGAGTCAGATTCTTTTAGCAGCAAGCCCAGCACAGCATGGCATCATTGAGGGCAGCCAGACTCCCTTGGCTTCTGGTTTGCTGCTGCCAAACCCTGAAGAGACAAACTTACCCTTCTTAATTACAGAGGTGCCTTTCAGGACTAGAAACTCTCTCTGTGATATAAAAATCAGGTAAAGAGGTAATGTATCAGAAAAGTCCTCATAATCCCTAAAATGCCCATAAAAACTTAAATCTACCCAGTTAGTATTAAACAGGCACATACCTCTAAGAGGCATGGCAAGAAATAAGGTCTTCTTTCTCTGTGGCTAATGCTTCAGCAAATAATCACCTTGCACTAGTGGACTCATTTGGGTCCAAAAGAGAAGTAAGACTGTAATAGAGAAGTAAGAGAAGTAACACTGTGCAGTTTCCCAGCTTGCCTCTGGATTTTCTTTTTTTCCCATTGCAGCAGATGAATCCTGAAAGCTTTCAGTCAAATTTCTTCAATACTAAATTATATTGTAAAAGCAAATATTTTCACTAGAGTTAAAAAAAAACACAAGAAACTTTTCAAAACTGCAAGCATTTGAAAAGTCTTTCATCACAGTGATTAGGAGTTGGTGATGCATGGGCTTGCTGAGATAGCACTCACTGGCAGACCTCCAAGTAACAGATTAATTTCATTATGTTCTGAACCATTATTGTCTCTCTACTGGTCCAAATCCTAAGGGTATCCATTTGAACACCACTGCATGAGAACACCTGATTTTCATAGTAAACATAACATCTAAACTTGATCCCACAGAAACAGGGATAGGGAGGCAGCTAAGACCTGCATTTTAACAATATGCCTCATTGTTTGTCTGCTCTGCTAGTTGCAAAATATTTTTAAGGAAGAGGAGAAATTCCTTGTTTGGTAGATTTTGTATGGTATTGCAGATGATGATGGCAGGATGAGCAGGTGATGTGGAGAACATAGTTTGGTCTGCAAAATCTCTTATAAACCAACAAACACAAAGATCACAAGCAAGTCTCTGAGTTCTGAGTTTGAGACTTAGGTTCAAAGGAGAACAGCTAACGAGGGAAAATAAAAATCCCGGTTTAGAAAATTAGAAAATCTTTCCTCAACTCAAAGAAAGGTCAAATGTTCAACTTTGAGCAGCTCTTTTGCCAGATCACTGATTAGAATAAAACTAGGTTTCAGGTAAAACAGAGCTGAGATTGAGACACCTGTGGAAATGAGCCCAGAAGTCATGTAACAATCACAATCTAAAATTGGGCTGGACGACAGCACTTTGGAAAAAACCTTTAGGGAAATCATGAAAGGGTCTTGACAAGAAATTACCTATCTGGTAGCTCTGAGCCCTCTTGGAAGAGCACATCCCCTGGCATTCAGCCATAGACCACCATCATGCCTGCCTTTCCCTCAACAGGGCCTGGAGAAAACTCCACTTGTATAAATGCACCAGAGAATGATATGTGCACACAAGATGCTATTGAAAATCTACTGCAGTTTTCAGATGCTTGACCTGTACTCTTCCTGATAAATTTTTAAGAAGGAAGCTCCTTTGGAACAGATGAGACTGCTCACATGAATAAAGACTATCAGGTCATGAGCTGCACTCCAGAAGGCTTTAAGTACACAACACAAGTGATGCAATTCCCTGTGTAATATCAATTCCCAATGTGACCACTCACACAAAAGAATCTGGGTATACTGGACAGAGAAATCCAGACAAAGCCAGGAGTAACATCATTGCTGGAGCACTGAAGTAAGGGACCAAGGAGACAGCCACCCCTAAAATCCACATGAGTAGTTTTTGAGGGGACTGCCAGAGAGCTCTGAGCCAGCATTCCTCAGAGGGAAGGAATCATGATCCTGCTCTGTTACTTTAGCAAGGAGACAGTGCTATTTGGTCCATTGCTTTCAGATACTAGGAATAAAACACTAACCCCAACATTTGCTGAGAAAATGCTTTGAAACACTGAACTTAAGGCATTCCACTCTCAGGCAGGAATCACAAATTTTTAGTTTCTGAAAAATGACCATGGCATTTCTGCAAGCAGGAAATTAATGGAGAAAACAAGCCTGAAGCACACTCACGCTGTGAAATCAGGCTCAGGACAAAGATCCGTGGCAGAATCCAAACAGTTCTCTGGTTCCCTGCCCCTCTCTCTCAAGGACCCAGAGAAGTACCTAGCTATTTTCTAGACAATAACTGGGAGAGGGGAAGAAGGGGAAAACTTGAAACATCTGACAGTCTCTGTCTTTACCAGCCAAGGCAAAGCTTTCCGTCAAGCAGTACAATGTTGCTGGATC
Source organism: Pycnonotus jocosus (assembly GCA_013400435.1). Classification (NCBI taxonomy): domain Eukaryota; kingdom Metazoa; phylum Chordata; class Aves; order Passeriformes; family Pycnonotidae; genus Pycnonotus; species Pycnonotus jocosus. Next base: position 32,920 of record VWYP01028282.1, on the reverse strand, counting down.
CAGGGGACCATGGGTTCCATCACTCCATGAGCACCTCAATCTTCCTGCAGAGCCCGACAGCTGCAGATGCTCCACACCAGCTATTAGGGTGCACACCTATAAAGAGCCCAGCAGTGCCAAATGGCACAATTTTCCCTTCTCCTCCCAGCTGAACAGCATTTTCTGGGAACAACACCTTGAGCAAGAAGAATGCCTGGCCTAGTGACGTGTTCAGAGCTGCAGCTCCCAGATCCGAAGAGCCTGTGTGTCTGCATATACGTATTAAGTACTTCCTCCACTATACAACTAATCCGATTAACAGCTTTAGGAAACTCTGAAATGTTGTAATTCAAGGGGTTCCATTCATAGAGGGTCTTAGGCTGTTTCTGTACAGAGGTTGCATTCTTCCCACTGGAAATAAAGCAGGGAGTAGGATTTTCTCCCAGGGAAAAATGGAGCCCAATCCCCACCATGCTGAAGTAGGCCACCCTCTTACAATTCACATGAGTGTCAAACAAGCCTCACAAGAGAAAAATCAACCCTTCCTACCCCTGCAGAGAGCCCCTCATAGGGCAGGTGACCATAGAGATCCCTCTGTGTGTGCTCTGCAGAAAGCATCACAGTCACAGGGCTGCCCATTTGTCAGCTGCACTCCCAGGGGTACAAATGAAACCTGCTAGAGATACAGACAAGGGAGAGTGAGGGAGGTGACACCTCTGTTCACCCAAGGCAAAGCACTGTAGGATGCACCAGTAAAGAGTGCGAGGAAGAGACTGGTCCAACCACACCACACCAGCCATGGCTGCAAGAGACCAGTGCCAGGATTACAGGATACAGATGTGAGTTATAAAATCCAGTTCATTTTCCAGATGGCATGGGTCTGGCACCAGTGCCAAGTGAAAGAAATGTGCTAGACATGACAACTAAAAAAGTTACCAGAGAAAACTGATACATTCAAACATCATCTGACTTTGCTTTCCCAGTAGTGTCTTCATCTAACTTCAGGAGTCAACAGACATGTGAAAGAGATTAATGCTGCCTGTCCCCCTTAGTCCTCACTTTCTGATATATCTTCTGCTCCTTTAACCTACCACCTAAAGAATGTGTGACAGCCAAAAACACAGTATGAATGGGCCAAGTGACACAGCAATGCAGGACAATGGCATTTCCAGGGAGCTACCCATAATCTGAAGAGCTGGATAGCCCTTCTCTATCCAGAATTTCAGTTACACTGACAATTAAATATGTTTGTGTTGGATGTCATCTTTCACACTCATCCCCAGAATCAGTACATTGTACTTAGATGCTCTGAAGCCAAAGCTAGGAAGTTACAAGGAAAGAGCACCAGCCACCAGTGCTTTCAAATGATATATGAGCTGAGTTGCACAGAGGTCAGGCAAATATACAATTTCAGTGACTTTTGCCTCTACCCACCCTCTCACCCTACTTGCTAACTGAGAGGGAGAAAGAACAGCAAAGAAAAACAGAAGTAGTTTGTCCTGTCCCTCTGGTACCTCTCAGAGCTCAGACTTCCAGCAATTTCCCTCTTACAGCATAAAGTGAACTAGAAGGAAAAACCCTGTGGGGGGCCCTCTGCACCAGCTGCAGGGTGTTTCAGAGACTGATAGAGCTGGAGTCCAGTCAGAGCTCCTGAGTCAAGAAACACCTTTGGTCTGGCATGAGAGCGAGCATACCTTAGAGTTGCATAGAGGGACAAAATGAGCACACGCCTTACAGAAAATCAACACAATTGTTAACCTATCTTGATTAGAATATCACTTCTAGGGCAGTCTGTATGCACAACTGCAGTGGGTTTTAGGAGGTAGACAGCTGGATTCTATTAGGTCATACAGTGAAAGAAAAAGGAGCACAGTGAGAGTCAGAACTCCTGACAAACTGAGTGGCCCAACTTCAAAAACATTTCCTTCCAAATTAGCAAAAAGGTATTCCCTCATAGAAAGAGACCAGTGCTATAAATCTGAAAATCTCCCCCAGACAAGATAAGATTTGGCTACATCAGATTGTGACTTGTTTTTTATTTAAGAAAGTTCAAAGCTGGATCCCACCCTCAGTGCCATGACCAGGCTCTGCACGCATTGCCCTGGCTGTGGGAACAGTATCATGAGTGAAAGAGATGTCCCCCTTCCCTAAGGGCAAAACCAGGTGAAAGAAGGCATCACCAGCCCAGGGCTGCCCTTACCTGAAGTGTGTCTTGCATTGCCATCTGAGTGCTTTGTTAAGTCAACAGTTCTGTCTATTTGAAACAACTTCAGATCATCTTCATCTAAGGCGATATCTCCCCAAAAGGCAGCTGGAGAGAAACAAAGTGCAATTAGTTTAGTTTTTATTTTGCAAGGAAGGTACAGTTCCCATCTGGCTTGTATCACACCTAAAAGGCAATGACTTCATGGATCAGAAAAAGGTCAAAGGCTGCTGCAGTTCTAAAAGTCCAAACAATGGACATCAGTGGAGACCAAGTGATAGCACTTACATTAAGTCTCACCAAAATGAGATGATTAACTGGGATTGCTTGTGCCACTCATTCATATAGGTGTGACTCTTAAGGAGGTGGTGTTCACTCCTCATTAAACCCTTCATGAGGCAACCACTGGCATTGTCCTCTTTCCTGTGAAGGAACTAGGTAAGTCACAGCTCAGATCCTTGCTGAGATGTTGCACTGCACCATCCCCAGGTGATCAATGTGTGTAAGACTGGAGGACAGCAGTGAAGCACTCGAGCTCAGCAGTGTATATCTAAAGGCTACAGGCTTCAGGACCTCACACACCCAGGCACACTGCATTGGTCCCAATCCAACCTGAGAGCCAGCCTAGCAGCTCCACTTCGCTAGAGAAACACCAGTTATTTCTCCCCTTGTGGATCAGTTCCCGAGATTTAAGTTTGCAGAGCTTTCAATTTTGTAAAAATCTTCGAATTTCAGTCAGAAGTCCGCAAAATAAGGTAAACAAATGGATCACTTGACATTCACAGCTCAGAGAAACAGACTAGAAACCATTTGAGTGGAAAAAATTATACTCCTGGAGTATCCTGGCTGAATAGATGCTGCACAGTGTATAGATACCATTTTGAGAATTTGAACAAAATAAACACAGGCAATGAGGCCATTGACCAAGCCTAGCAGATCTTTCAGAGATAAAGAGATTATAAACAGAGCTCTTAAAACTCATACAAGAAGCCTGTATAGGCTGACGAAAAATAAGAAAAAACAGAACTAATTAATTAATGATAGAGTTGAGGAGAACTCAGTCAGACAGACAAGGAACAATGCTAAGGCACTGTCTGCAACGATGACCAGATTTGATGAAAATTCTTTTTACTTGTCTTGTTAAGTCAATATTTACCATTACTTGAGGGGAAAAAACATCCCATTACTACACTAGGAACATAACTGATCAAAGCATGTTAGGCCTGAGAAGCCAACATGCTTTACAAATCATCTCACTTCCACTGCCAAGACACAATGGAACATGGACCTTTGCCTGAATATCAGAAACTTGCAATCAGATCTCTGTCAATTGAATTAAGAAAGGCTAACTCTGTGTTTCCGTGGCACAACATGGTAGTGGTTCTGATGCAGCACTTGACTCCTCTGTTCTGCATCTCAGCACCTCAGTCAGTACAACAGCATTTGCCAATGTCATTGGTCTGGTGTTGCAGCAGCCCTCGTTAGATGGTAGAAATGAGCCCAGACAGAGACTTCTTGTTTATCATAGCATGAAAAGGGTCCTGGTTTATTCCTCTTTACAGCTCAGCCATCCTGACTCTGGCTGCAGCAAGCTCCTACTGCAGGTTTCCCTTGCAGCCTCTGACTGCTGCTCATTTCCTGCTAAATTATGACTGCATCCATTAGTTTGCAGACTCTGACTGCAGGCTTTCACCCAGCTAGACTGTGACTGCAGGTTCCAACTGCAGATCCAGACTGACCTCACTGCACTGATTCCCTCTCCCCAGAATCTTTCTTCTTCATGATTCTCTCATTCCCTCTTCCTCAAGGTTCTTCCCCCTGATTTCCCTCACCAGCTCACCCACTGCCTTTGATCACACTTACCCTTACTGGATACAGCTGTGACTCATCAGGGGCAAGGCTGTGTTGGGTAATTAACACAGCTGTTACTTATCAGGGGCAAGGTCACCTGTATTCCCTTCTCCTACAGTCTGGGATGTGGCCATGGCAAGAAAACTCTGCTTGCTACTGCCTGCTACAAGGAGCAGAGCCCTGGCACGAGCAGAGGGTGACTCTACTGCTTCTTCCTTTCCCTGGGACAAAGCTGTCTCCCCTGTTTACCTGGCCATGGCAGCCTCAAAAGAGGCTGGCTCCAGCTTCTTGACTCAGTCTCCTTAAAACTGCTACCAAAATCCAGTTCCAGGAGAGGACATAGTTAATGCAGACAAATCTATACACAGACTAACATCATTAATAACTAGGGCAGACCCCCATTTGCTCCACAAACACAGAACTCAGGCTCTCCCCAACTTCTGGGCAATCCAAGCTGCCACTCAGAACAGAGAAGAACACAAAACACTGGCAGATCCCCACCAGGTAACAAGTCTACCAGTGCAGCCAAACATCCCAAGCTCAGTGGGATGAAAGTGGAAGAAAGCAGTGACATAGGTTCCCGTGACTGCGGTTTGAGAAGACATTTTATCCATCCACAGAAATTACTTGCCCAGAACAATGTGGCAGTCAAGAGGCAGAGATGGAAATGGCATCCCAAGCCATCCAACGACCTCCCCAGCCACCCTTGGTAAGTTGTTACTGTACTGGCCATCTGCCACCAGCATTCCCTGCCCTCTTGTCAAACCTACTGTCCCAACTCACTGCCAGCACCCTGGGCTCTCAGTGGCTCTTTTCCACTACTATCACACCATCTGTTTCTCAGGCTAAGGCAGCCCATGCCAAAACACAGCTTTCAGGGCAAGCCTGCAGCGTGGATTTACACCAATGGAATAGTTACGTTTCCCTTCCCAATGGAAGGCAGCAGTTTTCTCCCAGTTCTAGCAAAGGGATCTCTTTCTGTTGCAAAGCCATACATCATCCTGAAAGATAGCCCACTACAAAAGCAGCATTTCCCTAGCATTTATTTCCAGCTCTCTGCAGTCCCAGCGTGCTCCAGGGGAATCATGATTTATCACAGTCCCCAACCAGCTGAACAATTTTCCTTGCTGGAAGTCTGGGCTGAGAATGCTACACTGCAACTTCTCCTGTGCTGTCAAAGGCCCCTTCCAAAAGACATGCAAGCCTGAAAGCCTGCCTCCACCCAGAGGGAGCTGTCCCACAGGAAAGCCCAAGTACTTTATTTTAAAGGGTCACAAGTTCAGAGACTGCTGGCAAATGAAGCATCTCAAACCATTCCTTCTGGTTTCTTTTACTAAGTTCTCCTTTTTAATTTAATGTGGGAGGAGTTCCAAAAAAAAAAAAAAAAAGAAAGAAAGAAAAAAAGAAAGAAAGAAACAAACAAAAAATATAAATCTCCAAACAGCAGGCTAACAAGCTTGGAAACCAGAGTTTCTCTTGGCAGAGCTCTGTAGTGTACACCCAGGTGCAAACTCTTAACACACAGTGCAACAGCATGCCAGCTTTTCTTTGAGAAAATGCATTAATCGCTCTGGATAGTAAGAACAGAGCAGCTCTTATTGAGCTTGATGGAGCCAATATGAGAGACTTTGCCTCTCTGCTGGACTGGTAACCTGCACCAACCACCTGAATGCTGAACCTCGCCACCCCCAGCACAAGCAACCAGACAGCCTTTGTCTGCTGGGCAAAGGGGAAGGATGACTGTGTTTAACAAACAAATTCAGCACCAAAATGAAAAAAGCAGCCTGGCAAGCTGTCTGCATTCTCAGCACATTTCTCCCACAGGAAAACAGTCCACACGCTGCCATCTGAATTGTGTGCTGAGCACAGAGGTGCTGTGACACCAGGAAAGGATGGCAGGTGGCACTGGGAAGGACAACACCTCCTTCTGGGCAGAGGACAGGCTCAACAGCTTTTCCTGCTTCCCCACAACCACAGCCCAAAACCATCAACGTCTTCACAGCCCTCATTTTCCACAGTAACATTTTGGAGAGCCCCCAGCAATGTAACAGCACAAAGTGTCTTTCTAAAACCTTCACCACTCTTCCCTGTTGATCACCTCCAACTTGCTTTTTCCCCCCTAATGCTGCCCTTCTCCTATTCTCCACTTGCATTTTCTCCTTTCCCTGGTTCTGAGTAGCACAATCTTATTTCAAGGGAGAAAAATTATTTTGCTGTCTTTCATGAGAATTCAACTCAGAAGTGTTCACAATTGTTTAAAACTTTCATTTTCCATGAAAAGTGTGTTTCATCCAGTTTTTTTTAAGAAGAATCTTGTACTTTCTGGGGTTTTTTTTCTCTCCTTCAAAGACACATAAGGAAAAGAATAAATCACCGAAAGAAACTTATGGTCTTCAGACAGAAAACTAAATAATATTGTTCCTAAAAATACACCTCGACCCAAAATGTACTGTTGCAATTTGTTAAAACCAGACTTATCTGTAACACTTCAAGACAAATTCCTGGGGATGGGTATCCTTCACCCTCACCACAGTCAGCTACAAGCTTCTACAAGAACATGAGCCACTTGAGCTGCCATAAGGAAAATATAACTCCATACTTGAAAAACATCACCCAGTGTCTGTGCTTGAGCTGATGATCTTCAGCCACCAAGCTGGAGCAAACCTTTCATCCATTTGCCTGCCACAAACTCTTGCCAGGAAGCCCCTATTCCAGCATCAGTATGGGCCATAGGTTTACCCTGATGACAGGGATCAGCAAAGCAGTCACCCTCTGCAATTTTCCCTCTAGCACTTACCAGAACCAGCTGGGACAGAGATTGACAGAAAGACAGACTTTGGAAACGTGCTCCTGCCTGCCAGGAAAGCACCCTCCATCCCACTCCACCTCAAATACAGACTCACCATCTGAAGTTTTAATTAAAAAATGGCAGGTTTTAAGTGCTGAATGGCATCTGAACCTAGATTGAAGACTATGTCTTCCAATTTGAGTCAAAAGGGCCCTCTTTCTATGTAGTGACACTAAGTTGTGTGTATCACCAGCTCAAGGATCTTGTCTGCATTTGCAGCTAGCTGGCACAGCTCACACTGACAGATTTCCCTCAGTCCTTCTAGCAGAGTTCTAACACAGTTTTGCTGCTCTTTTTGAGCAGGTGTCCCACAGGGCAGTACAGGAATGGCCAGGTTAAACAAAGGGCAACGTGAACCCAAGTAGGTGCCTCAGATTTGTTTCATCAATACTCACAACTCCAACTCAGTTTTCACTAGCATTCCCAACCCCTGTGTGTAAATAATAGCTGGGTTCCAAGGCCCATGACTTGTCCCAGTACATAATATACAAGGAAAAATGCTTGCACAATTAACCTTGACATCTCCAATTCTGTGAGCATCACAGGCAGGCACTGAGAGCCTGCCTGACAGAGGCTCAGCTGTGTCACCCAGGGGATGAGCCACACCCTCTGTGCCTCACCCTGCCATGTACACTGTGCCCTGAACCCACCCATGAGATCAATCACACCTGCACCTCTAAGGCACAACCTCTATCCCACCCACATCTCTGCTGTCCATCATGAAAAGGTCCTAGGGCACCAATCAGTTCCTTTTGTTCTAGAGCTGACCACATCCATCAGTACAAGAGAACAACAATGTCCCTCCCACCTGAGCGAGAGGAGCACCTGGCAAGGGGTGCTGGGCGTATGTGGACTTGGTAACACACCCCACCTCCTGACAGCAAAACAACTGCTCCTGCACTGGCAAAAACATGCCAAGTTATTTCTGAGCATTTGCAGAATGCTTCCCAACCTGACAGGTCTGAGTAGTGGGAGATTTAATTTTCAGGGCTGGCCACGCTCTTGTTAGGGCTAACACTTTGCAGTCTAACAATAAGAAAATAAATCAACAGATCAAAGCACATTCCCAGCACCTCCATATTTCTTTCCTCGCAGGAAGACAGGTCTGTTGCTGCACCTCCTGCTGGCACAGGAACCAGCAGTACAATATTCTGAAGTATGCTAAGATTTATACCTTAGAGAAAAAACTCACTACATTCCTCAGGGCAGAGTAACAGCTGTGTCAGAGGGAAAAGCAAAGCTTCAAAATAAGGTAGAAACCAGCAAAAGAAGAGTGAAAATATCTCAGACCAGTAACTTGGAAATAGGGCCAGATCATGAGCATCAAACACTCAAGACAAAGGAAGATGGGAAACAAGCAATTAGTAAACAAAAAGCATCAAAACTGCCACATTCAGCCCCAGTGTTTTCATCCAGATCAGTTTGTTTCTCCTCAGTAGGAATGATCAGAAGTTTCCCACTGGCCAGCTGTGGGCACAAGCTGCCGTGGAAGCTCTGGTGGTAACTGGCTCCACTCTGCAAGGGTGTTTGGAGTCAGAGCTGGTGTCTGGCATCAGTGGAGTTTCCTGGAAACAGAGACCAGGTGATTCTATCTTCAGTGGGAAGTTCCCCTGTCCAGGGAGTACATTTTGTTTCAGAAATTGCTCTCAGTTTGTGTAGGTATGTCCATGAACATGATCTGCTTCTAAACAGCAACAAATATTTCAAAAACATCAAAATCTCCTGGGAATCAGAGTCCAAATCCCTATTCAGATTTCTGCAGAAACGTAAACTGCCTAAATTATCACATGTAGTGCTCCCAAAGCACCCTCTCTTGGGAAGTGATCTGCAGGAGACCCAATTAGGCCAGAAATTCTGATTCATATTTAATGGATGTCCTATCCTGAAAGGTGACAATGCAGGAACAAAGAAATACTTTGGGCTTGAGTTTGTTCAAAACTGCAAACATACATGTGAGCCTACATGATGCCCAGCTTTGCTGTCCCTGGACTGAATACCATGTTATTTTAACCACAAACCAAGCAGAATGCCAGGATCAGGTTAGGAGAAAGATATTTTCATTTTAAAATTCACAGCTCTCCTGCTGCTGGTCACTTCCTCACTTCATCTTTTCCACTTCAACATGGTGGTCACCCCAACCTAATAATCCATGAAGCCATTCCTGGAAAATGAGCAGTGCAGGAGGGCATCCGTGAACACACAGAGCTGAAAGCCATGCCAGGCAGCTGGAAATCCATGGCACAGGCAGCTGGAAATCCGTGCCACAGGCAGCTGGAAATCCATGGCACAGGCAGCTGGAAATCCATGGCACAGGCAGCTGGAAATCCATGGCACAGGCAGCAAAGCAGCTCCCTCTACGGGCCCTGAAAGGGTTAAACACCCGGGGATGGGCGCTGCCCCCCGCTACTCTAGAGCCCCTCACAGATTATGGGAAGCTGCTCCCCTGTAAAGTGGGGGCAAACCCCAAGCAAATGGCTTAACCCTTCATGTTTCCACGGGAAGTAAATAAAGCTGTGGGAGCTCCACAACACTCTGCTTTCTGCTCTAGGTGATGATGCGAGTTCCATGGCAATGCTGACATGAAATAGGGATCTGGCCGTGCATCTCTGGATTTTTCTCCCTGAAAGTTGTACAGTCTGCAGAGTGCCTCTTGGCCACATTTTTTTGTGTAGGCAGGAAACAGACTTTAGGGAGAAGCTGTCACAGACTCACAAACACATGCAGTTTGAGCTCTGCCCCCCAACACAGACAAACAAACATCCTCAAAGCCACCCCAAAAGCAGATAAATTCACTTGGAGACTTCACTCCCTTTCAAGCAAAACCAAGCTCAGCAACTCACTTGGCTTTCCTGACCAGGCAACTCTGACCCCTCCCGCCACCTGATGGACACAAGTATCCTCCCTGGATTCTGTCCATTCCACCATGGCCATGATTCTCCACAGCTTTTGTCACACCCTGCCAAAGGTGTTATTTTGGTTCAATGAAGGCAGCAGAGACAAGAGACCCAAGGACCAGCTGTCTCCATCCCCTGCCAATGCCTGTGCCCCAGAGCGCATACAGCTCTCAATCTTACTAGAAGTGGGAACCAGGAAACAAATCCATATCCAGATGAAAGGATTTTGTGGTCTGATCCTAAATGGTAAGACCCATAAATAGCACAGTGGCACTATTTGACAGAGGAAGCCCTTTCTCCAAGTGCCTTTCTTCATAAAGTGGCCCTTGTCAGCTCAACCTCAAGGCAGCAGTGCTGTCTTGGAAATGCAGCATTGCTTCAGCTGCCCTTTAAGAGCAGGAGATGGCAAGGTTCTGGGCAATGAAATCCAAGAATGCTTTTGTCAATTAATTATGGAGAAAGCTGAACTACACAAGCCCCATCTCACCCCTTCATCATTTTTGCTGCTCAATATAACTTTAATTAATCTTTCCTTTGGCAATTTGAAGGAAGGGTGAGCACGCTGCAAACACCCACTGAGTATTAAATTGATTTTCTGTTTTATAGTCCTCTTTCCCTCCCTATTGGCCAAGCTGTGATTTGTGCCCCTTCCCTTGGAGGCATTTTTTCCATGCTAATATAATCCAAAGCCCCAAGCAACAATAGCATCCAGAAAAGTAAGACTTTGCACACTCCACTGCTTCAGCACAGCCTCCTCCAGTACAGAGAAGATTCTCTCTTGCCCCCTTTTCCCTCACACCACAAAAAATTCAAAGCAACCACCTCATTTCCATATCTTCATCATTTTTGCGTAAAAAACTGGCAAGGCTTTTGTCCTGAGTAGCTAACACATCAGGTCCCTGTGGTTTCCTGCCTGCCATTTTTGCAGCAGTGCATCTCAATTACCAAAGCACTGATGGAAAGCCCATTCTGCTGGTAAACACAACCTCCCAGCTGAGGTACCAGGCTGGTTGGGACCTCCAGGTATCTGGACCTAAAACCAGCAGGTAGGAATAAAAGCTCAGCTGAGGTCCCTAATAACTTGACCTACTCTGAGCAATCCCACCTTAGGCTCGTGGGGCTGAAAGCAGGATCTTCAGCAGCAAGCACACCCCAGGACAAGGGAAACCAAGTGCAGCCCAGCCAGGCAGCAATGGAACAAACTCTTTTCATGGGACCTTCTCCTCTGCCTTGTAGGGATCCCAGGCCCTGACTGTCCCCAATCAACCATTTCAGGATGAGAGTAGTTAGGGATCACTTCTTACCCCAGCCAGCAGTTTCTGTCTCGGGAATTCAGGCTCTCGCTCATCACTGCTGGGTTTGGTACCATGAGTTAGGAGACCTTGACCTAAAATATTGCATCCCTTAGCAGCTGTCCCACAAGACTTTGTGAACCTTATGACCACCAGTTCCAGTCTTCTGGGAGGAGACATCCAGGTCAGACCTTTTCCTCAGATAATTCCTATACCATGGGACTTGCCCTGGATTTATTCTTCAAAATTAAGATGAGAAACATAACTTTAGAGATGACAGAAGAAAATTTGAGACTAAAACTCTTCTAATTTCATTTGGAATAGTTAGTAGTGGCTAAGCACTGTCTCCCCATTAAGCATGTTTAATTTCAAATTGCATTGTTTGGGGATGGATGTTTTTCCTTCAGGTGGTCAGACAAACACAGGTGTCAAAACCTCACTGTTCTCACTCTAAGCACTGCAACAGGGGAATGGGTGACCCCAAACAGGTAGAAAATCCCCTGCCACCTGCCCACTCATGGAAGAAATTGGCTCATGGCAAAAATGAACAGAAGCAGAGCCATGAACTGAGCTGCATCCTCAAAAAAGGAAGGTGGCAAAGCAGGCCTGATTGGAGCAAGCTTTAAGTCAGGCTGACAATTTAAAACCACATGGTCCTGGATGAAAGGAGGCAGTTCATGATAGATCACATCTATTCAAGGGCCAGACAAGGAAAGCAAACATAGGCTCATTTTACTCATTGTTCTTTATCCACCAACACCAGGAGAGGAGTGTTGCAGCACCACTGGAAGAGAAAAAAGAAACGGACAGCAGGCTGGAAAGAAATGGGAGCTATTTATGGAGGATAGCTAATTTGAGCTGTTTACAGACTTTCCCTCTGAAAGCTCAGGGATGGGAGGGTGGGCAGGGAGGTGGTTTCAGACATTAAAAATACAACGTGAGAATCCATTAATTTTCCATAGAAACAATGTCGTCACAGAAGCGAGACAAATCCGATCAGTCATGCAAATGTGCTGATGTTAAATTCTCAGGCCTGGGTGGGGAATTCGGGTTGCCAAAAACACCACAATGAAGAGATCAGAATGAGATTAGAAGCCAGAGTGACTGCAGCACTGACAGCATAGTGGGGGCATGGGATGCAGCCAAAGGCACCCCAGATCACAGTGGAGTTTGTGCCTTAAGACAGGCACAGGTGTCCCAGCAAAAGAGACAAGAAAATGTCATCCTTGCATGAGATCTCAGCAACTAGGCAAATGCCACATTTCTGCTCTGTAAACCAGAAAGGACCACAACTCACTCCAGGGCACTAACCCATAGGACTGGGGCCCTCACAAGCTGCAAAGTCACAGCATCAACGAAAAGCGAGTGGTGATAGCAGAGGAAATGGTGAGCATAACAGCAAAGCACTAGGCAATTCCAGTTTTGGAGAGAACTGCCCCCAGATTGGCATCAACACTGTCCCAGGCACACGCTGAGCTGTGATGAAGTCTTAAACATAGCATTTATGTTGTGTTAATAAGGGGCAAAATATTTTTAAAAAGAGTTTATTTCCCCTCCAATAAAACAAACGTGAAAAAAACCCTAAATGAACTGCCAAAGACAAAACAAAAAGAGACCAGCAGACTTTTATCTCCTTTCTTCATTCTTCTCTATAAAAATCAAACTTTACAAACACTCCCTGGAAGGAGATATTAAACACAAAAAATTACAGTGACCCTCTCAGCAGGAAGATTCACTGCTGCCACTCACCCTGGCAGGGAATGCAGCCCTTCCTTGCTGTCCAGTCACCATCCTGGGCTGGCCTCACCACAAGTATTTAGAGGTTAAAAACAACCTTGCAAAATGAAGTGTTCCACCCTCTGTAATACACAAAACATTGCTAGAGTAACACCTGGGACAAGGATTCTTCCCAGAGAGTCTCAGCACCGGCAAAAACAGTCTAAAGAAGCATACAAATAAAAACAAACAAGAGGTCAAAACACACCACAAGAGATGTTCCACCCAGGTTCATCTATCAGTCAAACTATCAGTATTTGTCACCACAGACAGCTGCTTGGTTCACCTGTTCATTTTGAAAACGCCTTGGGTTTACACCTAAAGCCTTTGATGCTACTACAGCCATGGGAATCCCCTCCACACAAGGGCTGTTCATGCTCATCAGCTGGCTGCTGAGGGCTCAGCACACCAGGGTCTGAGAAGGGACACTCACACCACACTATGCACCTCAGGGAAACTCCCTGTACCACCAACTTACCCAGAAACAGGTGTTTAGAAAGAAATTCCCCTTGGTCACTGAGTCCTGCCCTCTAGCATCATGTGATTCAAAGAGGTGGCTTCCCCAGAAGGGGACAATCCTGCAGGAGACAGTGGTGCCCCAGACAGGCACTGTGCTGATAGCTCAGCATAACACAGCCCACAGCATGGGCTACTAAAGGGACTCTTGGTTCTAGAACCCCTAAAATACCACATGCCCTTCTGGTCATTCCCTGTCTGTTTTAAACTCCTACAAGAAACCTGGACAAAAGGGTGATTGCCTCATCATTTCCACAGTGTAAACAGGATCTCTGGTGTCCCCTTCTGTGGCTCATAAGGCTCAGCAGCAGCCTGTTCCAATGCCTCTTTGGAGCTGTACCTGTAGGCACAGGGCAGAGGATGGAGCCAGCCCACTCTGGCAGGCACTCTTCCAATGGTGAGCACTACAAACCTGGCAGCAGCACACCCCTCTATAAATACTGCACTGTGCAGACATCCCTGTGCAGCACAAAAAATCACACTTCTGCCCTCACAGGAGAGGTCTGCACCCTGCCTGGCTTTCCTTCAGATGGCTCTTTATGATGTCCCAAAATGCTCATTGCTTCCTCCCCCTTTTCTGAGTATCACTGCCATAAATGCTCTGTTCTTGTGTTTTGGTGGTACTGTTCCACATCAGCTAAACTCAGTCACCCAAACAGCTACAGCAACAGTCAGTGACTCCCACTTTGGTCTATCTCATCACAGTTGGCATGCATAAAGTCAAAGCTCTCAGTATTCAAGGGCATTTTTACTGTCACAGCCATACACACACAGTGAAGATCTCCTGCTGTACAGAGATCCACACAGCTTCAGAGGCTATTGCAGCTCCAGTTACAGAAGCATCAGTTTTGGGTACAATTTCTCATCATGCAGGATTGCTCTCAAGATTCACACCCAAAAGTCACAGCATCCAGAGTTTTATGTTTTCTTCAACAAGGTCTCATTACACTCTATTTACTAAGATTGCTCAGAAAGGTTTAGAATTGTGCTCTGATCAGACCTCAGAGTTTTAAACGAGGTTGTTGATAGACCAACATACAAGTTAAAGATGCTAGCAAGGAGGTCATGCACCTTGTCTCCTTTTGACACAACTGATCCTGCACCAGCTGTGAGCAGCCACGAAAGCAGGGAAAGGTTAAGTGTCATTACCTCCATTCATATTATTTATGCAGTAGGTACCCATGAGAAGTTGGTCTTTATTGATACATTCTTTAACATGCTAGCTCTGCTTCACGTCAAGCACTTAACTACATCTGGGTGAGGACATGTTCTCACTTCCCAAGTAAGCCAGCTGCACCCTTCACTCGCTCAAACATCAACGATAAAAGCCTGCTCAAGAACATGCATCTGTTTCACGCATGGCTCATATGGCTAATTTAAACAGTTTCCATATGTTACCAGAGAGCTGTGACCAAATGCCACTTGCAAATAAATGGGAAGATTGTCTGGCTTCCACAGAGAAAAGTTTCGTCTTGGAGCAACAGCTCCTTTGTTCTCAGGTCTGCCTGGGCTTCCCCAGCCCTTCCACAGTCAGATGTTGCTGACCAGTCCAAACCCTGCCTCCTCCTGGGATCATGCACTGCAGCAACACACTTTACAGATCAGGGCAGCTAGGCTTTGGAAAAGACCTGTGATGAGCACCTCAACATGTGGAAATCACAGAATCATAGAAGGGTTTGGGTGGGAAAGAACCTTTAAAGGTCTGGGTCTAACCACCTGCAATGAACAGGGACACTTCCAACCAGATCTGGCTGCTCAGACTCCCATCCAACCTGACCCTGAGCACTTTCAGGGATCGGGCAGCTGCCACCTCGCTGGGCAATCTGTTCCAGTGTTTCATTAACCTCTATCAGGGTAACCACCTCCTGCTCCTCATTCCAGAGGAAGTTAGTTGCTCATAGAACAGTCATGGTTTTTGATCAGTCTTTGTCCAGACATTTCCACCAGGCACCAGGCTGTAACTGTTGGAATTGCTCAAAGCATAACTGAAGCTTTGTGGCTTCATATAAGCAATAATTTTGTGTTTCCACACATTGCCGTGACACCAGAAGCCACCATTTCATTTCTAAAGTACACACAGTGGCTTTCTTCTCTATTCCAGACTGCCAAGAGGTCACTTGCCATATTACAGCTAGACCACATCCAAACTAATGGTCTGTAGATGTGTAGATGGGAGGACGGTCAGTAAGGCCTTCACCCAGGGTACTGCTCTCCAAGAGGCAGATCCAGTCAGGGAAGCATACAATAAATATCTCTATTTGGAAATGGGCAGGAAGCTATTAGAAGGATTTAACAATTCAAAGTGGAAAGTAAACAGATGCCACTATTTTCCTTGTCAACAATGGCAAGTTGTACTTGCACCCCAGGGCAGTGCAGTGCAGGTGCCTGTGCCTACTGGAACTGGCCTTGCACAGTAAAATCCACATTGTCTCTTCAGACAGAGCTTGCTGGAGCAGGCACCAAACAGGTGCCTCAAAGAGCCATCCAAAGATATGTTTCTCAGCCTGTCCTGAAGAAATTATTATTTTATGGTTACAGAATCCAGGATAGAGCTCAATGTCCCAGATCTCCACATCAGTGCTCCACTATTAGACAGACCATCCACTGCTGACCAGCACCAAGGTGCTGGAGCTCCCCTCCCTTTCTTCAGGGTGAAGGTGTTTACTCCTTGCCACCTCACCAGGCAGAAAGGGCAGTCAGACCAAGTGGAATATGAGAACATCCAGCTCCATATTGCCTTGCACAGGGGACTGTCTCCCATTGCTCAGGGTAAGGGGATCCATGCTCACCAAAGCTATCCTACTCCTTCATCTAGTGGCCACCTTGCAGCATCTCCTCCCTCTTTGGGGAGAAGTTGTTGGGGACCACAGACACAGCTAACAAAAAATATCCCTCAAATCTGATATTGGGTGAAGCACACGAAAAATTACTCATGCAATTGATTCACATGGTTTCTGTCATTCAGAGATTCCGATGCATAAAGGGGAGACGTGGGATTTGCACATAACCGACTCAGACAGCTGCAGATTTCCATAGGCACTAAATGTCTGCAGGCAGAAGCCACTCCTCATGTAATCCCATTAAACAGCTGGAATGAATGAAAATGCTGTGCAATTCAGCATACTAACAGCAGCCACCCCTGCTTCCTCCACCATTAGTGCAGGGTTCCTCTCCAGTTCAGCCCCTTCCCATGGG
The DNA here is from genome assembly GCA_013400435.1 of Pycnonotus jocosus. Lineage (NCBI taxonomy): Eukaryota > Metazoa > Chordata > Aves > Passeriformes > Pycnonotidae > Pycnonotus > Pycnonotus jocosus. The sequence goes on along the minus strand of VWYP01028282.1, from coordinate 16,366 downwards.
TCCAAATTACAGGAGTTATTTCATGCCCTAAACTTTGCAGGAAGCCTGGAGCACATGTGAGCCTACAGTAATGGAAGACTGGTGTCAGAAAGCACTCAGAACACATCCAGGCTCTCCATCACAGTCTTCTTCACTTTTGGGGATATCACTGCAGAACATACAAGTCTTCTCATGAACAGAAATCAGCACACTGGAGATTGGGAATAGAATTAAAATCAACACACCACCACATCTCCAAAGGCAAGATGGTGGAACTCATACAAAATACAATTGCTTGTAGATTGCTTGTAGATTGCAGGAATCAAAGGCTCTGGAATCAGGAGGATCTTGGGTGGAAGCTGTTTGCCATTTAAAGGCCTTTCAAGGCATTTAGCACTGTCTCACACTACATCAGATGTAAAGAGCCAGCATAGAAATATAGTGTTCAGCAATTAGATGGAGGCATCATTAATCCTTCACCTCCCAGAGAAGGCCAGAGCTGAGCTCTGCTCCCTCAGGTATCCAGCAGAAGATGATACTCAACAAGGCTTATGCTTCATGCATATGCAAATATCATCTACCTTTCACACTGCCATGAACTGCTAACTCATCCTGAGTGCTTTCCAGTCAGATAATATCTGATTGTCAATATAGGAAATCTCCTACAACTTCATGCAAACTGTAGGGTCTCTCAGGAAAGGTTAACTACAGCCATGACTCTCCAGACAAGCAAGCAGGATGAGACAAGCACATGCACAAAAGCAATACCATCAACTGTAGATGGTATGCAGCTTGTAGAACTTCATTTATGCTCGCAGAGCCACCTGGGTTTTTATCTCTTTACGTCCCATCTTCCTTTACATTCACTTGTTCTTGTGGCCTTTCCTGTGCTACCACAAGCATTCAGAGGACTGGAAAGTAAAAAACCTTTTGGTTCTGAGTAAAAACCAGATCAGTCCCTCTTTGTGCTCAGTTCCTACAGTTCACTGGTACTGGGAGAAGGAGGATGAGAGGGAACACCATCTTCCTCAACAGCAGCCCAGCTTTAAATTGGAATGAAGTGGCCATGACTGCAGCATCAATTAACATGACTAGGTCAGAGAGCAGTTGCTGGACCCTCAGGCAGTGAGTGGATTTCTGCCTCAGTATGCCCATCCCTCTCTTTCCAGCTTTGTCCTGAATACAAAGGATCAGTCAGAGATACTCACCCCAGGCTTTCACAAACATTCATAAGCTTACATTGTAAATATTCAACTACATAAACATATAAAACATCAGCATTTCTGCTGGCCATCCCCCTCTGAAACACTTCAGCTGTGCATTAGCCTAGTCTTTGTCAAAGCTCTGCTCCCCACTTTGTGACAGCAAGTACTTGGCACTTTTGCAAGTGATCCATATGCTCCTATGCCAAACACCCAGGAAAGCACAAGACTAGCAAGGATCTTTTTTCATCCTTGCTCTGTGTGTACCTCCCTGGCTTTGCAGGAGAAGAGAAAGGATCTCTGTCCAAATGAGTGCCCTCTGCCACACTGCTGGATCTGTTCCTGGAGCAGTGTCATGCAATCACATGAGCAGCAACTATCACAACACCTACACAGGGTAGGGTTAGAGGTATAAAAGCAAACTTCAATTTTTACATATCTCAGCTTTAATAAAATATCATTATACAGACAAGTTCTTCCCCTGCCAAGCTGTTTGTGCTCTCTGGATAGCAAAGTCTTGTGTCAGGAGTGTGTCTGTCTTTGAAGTGAGAGATTGCAGCTTGACAAAGGCAGGGAGCAAAGGCGAGAGGGTCCAGAGCTGCTGTGCAGGATTGCCAGGATTTAGCCAGTATGGTCTCTGTGCTAGCCTTGCTCTGAGACAATGAAGCCCTTTTTTGGCTCAGGCTCTAGAAACAATTCCCAGCCACAGGCAGACTAGTCAGGGAAAATTTCAACCCAAAAAAGTGCAGAACAGAACCTAATTCCTGTCCCACAGCTTTAAGCCAGGCCTTATCATGAGCAACCCTGAGCATCAGCAGCAGGCAGGCAGGGTCACCAGCCCTGCTGGAAAAAAAAGGAAGACACCAAAACAGAAAGTGGCTCATTTACTGCCACTTCATGCTTTCCACATGTCAACAGAACGAGGACAGGTTGGGAACTTTCACAAGGTAAGATGTGCCCCTATCCACTGCTCTCTAAAACTGCTCTTCCTGGGTCACCCCTAGGTCCCAAGTAGAATCCCAAACCAGCTGAAAGCCAGTTATAAATTCGTGTGATGTGCTGCAGAGAAGCACTAAGTAATTCTCACAAGATGTGGAGCATGGCTGCCTGCTACTGCCCTCAGTTTCCCCTCCTTTTCCACAGCCAGTGCAATCTCAGACTTCTTAAAGAAAGGAATTTTCCTTCAGCAGCAAAGGATGAGCATTTTCTGCTATTAAAAAACAGCTGAGTTCCTCTGAACCTCCCCAAGACAAGAGCCAACAGGAGGGAAGCTTTGGTGTAAAAGGAAACAAAAATGGAAACAGGTAGGCAACACTAACTAAACCTGTGAGACACCAGATGCTCTGAGTCCTTCACAGGTAAGCAAAGAGCACAGGGATGCTGCAGTTCAGCTCTGGCACTTCTTATTCCAGCAGGCTATGGGTGCTAAAAGCTTCCGCAGGCCCAAAAAGAAAGAGATGGCAGACAAAGCTATCCAACACCACTAAAGACCATGGGCCATCTCTGGATAGGGGATTGTGGAGTCTGTGGCAGTCAGGGAGACTTTCTGGACATTCCACTCTGCCTTACCCTGCTTTTCTACACCTCCTTTGCCATTTACTGCTGCCCCAATGAAAATGGGTTACAGATTTTAATTTGAGGCAGATCAGTCATTCTTAAGTATTAACAGCACATTTCTAAGGGATCATTTTAGCTTTAGCAAAGCTCCAACTATAAAAGAACAGATTAATAAAAGGCCTTTAGAAAGCATTTTCCAAGCGCTTACCCATGCCTTTTGGCTCCCAACTAACTTTAAAATTCTGGTCTGAATTGTCTTGGTGAAAAAGAATAATCTTTATAGAGGGTCTTTAACAAAATAGCAGGATGTAATAATCTCTCTGGGATGAGACTTCTCTTAGAGAGAAGCCACAGTAAAACATGCAGTGTGTTGGACACTGAATGACAGGGCAAGGTTTGTAAGCAGGAAAGGATACCGTGGTTACCAGCTGGGAAACTACTGAAGATGCAGAGCCACAGATCAGTCTTCATGGGTGGAAATTCCCAATTACTTCTCCCAATTCCCACCACTTACAGTTTTATTCTAGCCCAGCTCAAAGAGCACTAACAGGCTGAATAATTTCTGCTAGCCCCAGAGCACCACAAATGGTTTCAAGAGTGGGAAGGTGTTTGAGGCAAAGACTTTGCTTTGAGGGTGCAACTTTCAGGGAGCAAGAGAGGGAAAAGGAAATTGCAAGGCTGAAATCAGCTCAGACACATTCAGCTGGGCCAAAGTCTCCAGCAGTGGGATTTATCCAGAGCTTAAAGCATTTCTCTGGGACTCTTTGTCACAGGAGTGTAGGTACAAACAAATGGTAGCTGGGACAAAGGGAGGCAACACACATTTTATTAGTAAAAAGTTAATCAGCTTAAAGTGTGCAACTAAATAAGCAAAGCTTACATTAAAGTGACCCACCAAGAAAAGATGCCATGGAAATAAAGTTATACAAAATACAATATAGTCTCTTATGTTCTTTTGTAATCCATCACGATAAATATTCATGATTCTGGGTTAATGGGGTATGCAGCTCTCAGCCACCACAATAGTTTTTTGTTTATTCTCAAGACCATGAACTTTGGAACCATGAACCTGAATTTCAGGACTCTGTATTCATGCATGTTAGCAAAATTCAGGGCAAGGCAGGGGGATGGAGACAAGGCCAGGACCTTGGCTTGTGACAACCTAACAGAGTTTGCTGCAGTTTTTGACAATGAGTAACAAGAGCCTCAGGATGCACAGAGCTTCTGGTATATCTGTCACCCTTTTTGCCTCCCTGCCAGCAGGAGGAGGAGAAAAGAGGCACAACCCTGTCCCTCACTTCCAGTCCACTCAGGACACAGCTCACCCCAGAGCCTCCCTCTTCAGAAGGCAATGGCATCCTCAGAGCAGCCCTTGAGGGAGCAGAAGCTGCTGGCATCACACAGCAGCACCACAGAGCAGAGCAGAGCTCCATTCCTCACACAGGAGGGAAGACCTGCAGGCCCTTGAACACAATTCCAAAGGATTGGGATCATCCCAATGTAAGCCTTCACATCAACTGAAAGGACACTTTTGCATTCTGAAAACAGTCCTGAAGGAAGAGGTCACCAAGCTCCAGTCCTGCCTTCACCAGATAGAACACACCATTCCAGAGTGTGTTTTAAAGAGCCCCAAGCCTCCCTAGCCAGGCCCATATCCAGCTGTTCCTTGGATTGTGCCACTCTCTGTTGACAGCAACATTACAGCCCTCTCTGTTTTGCTGTGAGACTTTCTAACCTCCCTACTCCAAGCTGCATTGACGTGTACAGATTGCAGTGCCCCTTTCGAGGCATGCTAGGAGCCTTTGGGGTTAATGAAGGACACGCAGAAACTTAGAGAAAAAAACAATCCATCAAAAAAACAACCACCACAGACTCAAAGTTCAAAGCCTTGAAAGCAATAAGAGGAAAACAACTTTAAATGTTTGATCAAAGGCATTTTAAGACATTTTAGTTTGTTGGGTTTTTTTCCTCACAACTGCTCACAACTAACAGCAAAGACTACGATCCAGTAAGGTCTTCAGCAGATTTCTAGTGTATTCAACTCACCAAAGTATACACCCCCTTTCCCAATAAAAACTTCCAATTACCTTTTTCCTCTTTCCCCACATAATGCAGTGCACCATGAAGGCAAGGCTTCCCACAGCCTGGCACCAGAGCCAGGCCCTGTTCTGTGGGGAGCTGGGAGCACAACTCTCCACTCTGCACCACTATGGATCAGTCTGCTTGGGCTGCAAACAGAACTCACACCCCCCTTCACTGACCCCTCGGGTTTAATTGCCTGTTTTAGGGAAAGCACAGCCTAAGATTCGTAAATAAATAGGATCTGTTCTTCATGCACCTCTCCTTAGGACAATCTAGATGACAATCCTTGCCACACAGAGCTCTGTCCCTCTGTTTGGGCACAGCTGATCACTGTGATCAGCTGAATGTGAGCAGCACAAAGACCATCCATGGCTGCAGAATGCACTGTCCTGTAACAAGGAAAAACTCTAAGAGAAACAACAATACCCCCTTAGATTTTAAACCTTTGATGCTTCAATTGCAATAGCTCAACAAAGGACCAGCATAGAACAATTATAAATAAAGAAGAGGAATTTAGCAAGAACCGTGGAAGTTGAGAAATAAACACAAAAGATGAAACTGTACTTTTGGAAAGAAAACTATTTCTCCAACTACTGAAATATCTGCCTCGAATCTGTCTAAAAATCAAGTCCATCAGAAAACAACAACAGCCTTCTCAAAACCAAGGTGTCTTGCTGAGACTGCATGTATTTAGTATTGTAATATTTGTAATATTTTATCTTTGCAATAGCACAGAGACGGCTGTCCAGAGGGAGAAATACACAAATGTGCAGAGTAGGAGGGGAACTGGTTGGGAAGCAAACACGTTCCCCATTTCCTGTGTGGAATTTTGTGCTGAATTACACCTTTCTGAAACAGGGGACACCCCCAAGCCCTCACACTGAGATCCAAGGAGATGCCTCTTCCTCGCACCCTTGCCACAACCAATGTCTGTAACAACAAGCTTCTGGAACAAGCCCAAACCTGGCAGCTCCTTCCATTTCACCACAAAAGCACCAGGATCCAGCCACTGCCACAACCCAGGAAGACAGAAAGAGCAGGCACACACAGGATGGTTTGAAGTGTCCATTTCATGCATGCTTGCAAACCCCATGGCAAAGGCGTCACACCTCTGCCAAGAGATGAGGGACTGCACAATGGGCAAAGAGAGAAAAAGATGCTCTTTTCAACATCAAAACAAAAGAGGGCAGCCAGGAGGTTTTACTCCTCATGTCAACATCCTATTACCAACCAGCAGTTTGCCGTGACAACAAAGCTTTCCAAGAAAAGGCAGATATGTGGGCACTTGAGCGATGGCCTTAGGAGATCCCAGCTCTTTGCCCAGGAAACAGCAAAAAAAAAACAACCCCAAACCAGCATATCACGTATCACCTTCCTACTGAAGCATGACAAAGAGGAGAATATATGGCAAAAGAGGCCAATGAGGGGAAAACCAGAAATCAATAGGATCTAACAGAGCGTGACGGAAAATCACTTCCCTCATAAAAAGAGGTTACTTACCAGGTTAATGAATCTTTTCTGTTCTGTACTTAGACACCCAGGAAATGGAAGGGGTCACAGGAGCAGTGTGGGTGGGAATGAAATCCCTAGAACATGCTTTCAAGAACAATCAAAGGTTAGAGATTAAATCCAGACAGCAGTGAACTGCACAGCACATCAGCAGCTTGGTACAGGCGCCAGCTGCAGCTCAGAGCGTCACCAGGCAAAACACTCTGCCACCATCAGCAGCACAGCAGAAAACAGACTCCTCTCCAGGGCAAAACCAGCCCAACAGGCCACTCCTGCCCCCTCAAAGGGTCAGCCCCAAAGCTAGAGCATCTCTGCCTGCTTGGGTCAGCAGTACCAGCATAAACCAAAATGGTTTATGGGTCTCTGATGTGAGTAGCTGCAATAGAACCATGAGAAACAGACTGCACCAGAAATCACACTGTGCAAATCACACAGACAGCTCTTGGCTCCGTGGCCAAAACTTCTTGAAACTCACTTTTACATAAAGTTCTGTTCCTTACCTTTGTTGGAAATGCACAGGAGAAAAAAAAACCCAAACCCAAACAAAAAACCCCCCACAAAAAACCCCAACCAACAAACAAAAAAACCCCAACCAACAAAGAAGCATCTGGGCAATGGCAGGGTACAAGATGTGGTGATAAGAGAAGGCTGGATTAGATCTCTGGAATATCAAACACACCTGAAGCCAGCCAGATGCATTCTGGAGCCCCACTGGTAGGCCCCACAAATAAAGCACAGACCCTTGCTGCTTTATCACTCCCCTGCCCACATCCAGCTTGAGCTACTGACAAGTGACCCAAGGATAGATATACTCAGGTTGAAGGTACTCAGTGAGGAAAATGCAAGTGCAAGAGTTCCATCCTTTTTCAAGGCCACTGAACTTGTAGGTCACTATATTGGCTTGCCCCACTGCCTGCAAGAATTATTTACCAATGGATGTTTCTCAGTCTGGGTCGTCTTGACTCCAAAAGAGCTCAAACCCCTCTGCCATGCAGCTGCACAAGCAGCTCCTGCAGCAGCTGCCTTGTTTACCACCCACTACACAATTTCTGCAACAGAATACACGCATGGATATATGCATGGATAATTTCTGCTTGGATAATGCAGCCAGAAATTCCCTTTGTTACTTGTATTTAATGCAGCCTCAGGTTAGATTTGTTTTATGGGATAGCTGTTCAAATCAGTAAAAAGCTGATCCATGTCACATCATCTGCCTTCATGCCCAAGGAACTACACCACAAGCTCCAAAGCACACCTAACACTGGCACTTCTGTGAGTTTTGACTTTGCAAGTCAAAGTTTAAGGATTTTTATATCTGAGGAATTTCAAAGCAAAACCAATGCCTTACTGAACGAATACCTTCATCACACACATGCTGCCAACACACACAGCAGTGTGGACAGTCCTTCACACAGATACCTGTCCCTGGAGCTGGGACAAGCCCTTCTGTCAGCTACAGCCACTGTCGGTGGGAAGAATGGCGCTGTTTGTAATTATATCTGTCTCTTTCAAAGTCTGCTCTTTGAAATGAACAACCCCCAGCAGGTCCCACCTGAACCTCAACATGCAAAAAGCCAAACAAACCAGCCAATTTTGCCAAAGTTCTGAGCAAATGAAAGCGCTGCTGAGTAGGCAATGCTGTTTGCAGACAATGCTAAGTTCAGAGTCACACTGAGGGAGGAGCATGAGGCTGACCATGCCCACGATGACATGAAAAGTGGAGAAAGGCAATTCTCAGCACCCAGTACTGTATCCATCAGTCTTTTCCAATAAGGAGGCAGAGGGACCCAACTGGACTCCCAACAGCAGCTCTCAGGAAGAGATAAAGCACTCAGCAGACTTAAATTTCTGTCTCATAACATTGTGGTATGGTTTGCTCTGTGAATAGCATTGGGGTTTGTGGATAGAAAAATTAAACAGATGCTTTTTACTTGAGTGCTGACATTTACATGAACACAAAATGACTTGAGAGGACGTGAATTTCCATTCAGGTCTGAAGCTGAGCTGATTCATGGGCCAGCAGCAGCAGTGGGTCTCTGACTATTTGTATCACCCAAAGCAGAGGCTTGAGAAACCAGGATTTACAGGTTGCTGGGATTTCCTGGGGGCTTTTTTCTCAACATGCAGTTAGAGATTTCTCTCCATTGCAAACTAGGCTGACACAAACTGGCCAAGAAGGGGCAATCAGTCATTGAGAGTTCTTTAATAAAAGGCTTCCTTGCACATTTAAGCAGTTTCTATTGACAGGGAGCCTTTCTGTTCAGCAAGTGCTAGAATGGGAACATCAAAGTATGCCTGGAGATCAGCATTTCTTGAAGCTCAGCTGCAACAAAGGAGAAAAAAAAATACAAAAACCAAACAAACCCAGAAGTCCTAGTAGCTGAATCAAAACAACAGCCAGTTTCAGCTTAGTCATCTATCTCTTCTGAGCACTGAAATCACATTTCAGCAGTAGTTGAAAGTGGTTTTGTTGCAGCTTAATACCTGCAATACTTGTGATCCAGGACAACAGAGTCATTCAGTGTCAGATGTCCCTCCTTCCTGCCAAGCCTGCCCATGTCCAGCCCAGCACACAGAGTGCCCTGTCAGGTCAGTGTCCCCCCAGCCCCAGGGTCCCCTCCCCGGCACAGACAGCTCTGCACCGAGTCACAGAAGGCAGCCCTGCCCTCCCCTCGTGTTTCGCCGAGGGAAGGGGAGCAGCCCATTCACTACAGCAAAGAGCACAGAGCTGGCAGAGAAGGGCAGCACAGCAGGGTTCACAGCAGGGCAGCTCCTGGGCCAGCAAGGACAGAAGAACCCCTGACCCCTGGGGGTTCCTGCCAGGACAGGAGAGGAGGTGTCAGGAGAAACCTGGGGGAGAAGGCATCACACAACCCCCGGGGCAGGAGGCAGAGAAGGAGCTGAGCAATTCTCCAGGCGGGCTTTGGAGAGTGCTGCAGCAAAAGGGACACGGGGAGCAGCTGAAATAAATCTGTAGGAAACACAGAGAGAAGCAAGCAGAGAGCACAAAGGTCTCTGCGGCAAAGGCCAGGGGGAAAAAAGGAAATTAAAGCACCAGGGAAAGCAGGTTAGAGTCTATCAGGCACATGGCACTGCCAATTTCCCAAGGACTGATGTGTTCTAATGAGGCTCAGCAGGCTGCAGTGGGAATCCACAGGCACACAGCTCTTCCCCAGACTGGGGCCAGAGGCTGCTCACCTGGGAGACACCCACGGGCAGTTTGAGCACCAAGAAAGAGCTGGGTTCCCAGTAAATGCAGCAACTTCTGGTGTTAACCATTAGCAAGGCACACTACACAGGTTAGAGCAGGAACGGAATAAAATCTCCAAGCACAGCTCCAAAGGTATAATGTAATTACACAAATGCAAAGTGCCTCCAACCAAAATCCTCAGCTTTGTGGACTTTTAAATCCTGGAAGACTTAAAGCACAGTTTCTAAATGCCTTTTTCTGGGACTCTGTGACTTACTAATCTTATGCTACAAAACAGCTGAAGAACAAGCAGCTTGATCCCACCTGTGCAGGCTGTGGTCAAGGGCAGACACCTGTGAACTGCACCCAGACTAGGAAGTTCAATAAAAGCTCTGGAGAAGTACCCATGACAACTTCAAGTACCTCTTCCCCACCCCACCAGGCTTTTTTAAGGAAAGGGGAAAAAAAAAAAAAAAAAAAAAAGAGAGTCCTCTGCCTTAAATTTGCCCATCTTCTGTCCTGTGCATTGCTAAATCCCAAGGGTTTTAGGGTTACGTCTCCTACAGGCCAAGCAGATCCAACACACCCCAAGAAGTGTCAAAGATCAGGCATGATTTAGTCAGATCCCAGGAAGACAGGTAAACACTGGAAGGACTTCAGACCCAGATCTCAAGTTGCAGTGATCATGAGGTTTTGCTCTCCAGGCCATTGACTTCCCTTCTGAGGAATCTCAGGTGCAATAAAAGGGTTGCTGGTTATTATTTCTTTAAGCCAGAGCCATTAGCTTGTGCTCAGCTAGGATTATAATCAAAGTCACCTTAAACCTTCCCTTTGAGGAGGAAACTTCTGCTGCAGCTCTACCTCTTGCAAAACACCTCCCCAGTGGCAAACAGCTGCATCACTGAAGAGTGACTCTGGTAGTTTTCACCCACCTGTTTTCCGTTCTGTAACTGCTGTCATCTCCCCAAAGCAGGTAAATTAAAGACTGAACAGTCTGGTCTCTCATTCTTTCCCAGACCACCCAAAAAGAGCCAATTTCCTCCTTGAGTATTTAACCCTTCCAGCAATGTACCAGGGAAAAAATGCAAAGGGAGTGATTGCCAGTGAGAGCTCTCTTCTTCCTCTATAAAAGTTTCAGCTCAGCATTGAAGATTCCACAGACTGGGTCATGTCCCAGACTCTTCTCTCAAAGCACTCCTATCAGCATTGGTGGTAAAGGGAGGAAGCTTCCTTTTCTGGAAGGTCATACACCCTCTAAAGTCAGGAGAGCAGGACTCAGCTCCCAGCACTGCCACCAGCACAGTGACTGCCCCTGGGTAAGCCAAGGCTCCCACTCTCCTCTACAACTCAGACCCCACACCAGAGGATTGCTACCTTCCCCTCAGCTGCACTGCCACTTTCCATACAAGCCCAGGGGCTTTAAAGCTGTAAAGAAAATCTGTAAGATGGAAATGAGATTTTTATTTTTCACAGGATTGTGTGATTCCAAAGCAAAGGGCAGTTTGGCACATACTCTGCCAGTGCTCCCACCACTGCCAAACTAAATAGGACCACTTGCAGGATTGCAGGAAAGCTCTTTTCAAGAATTGAGTGGGCTGGATCCAGAGCATAGCCTGCAAAGAGCTTTCTGGTTGCCCTGCTAACATGATGGATCCATGCTTCCTACTGGGAAAACAGCATCTGCATCCCACTCAAAACCCAAGCAACATTCAAATGACCCAGACTTTATAGATGCTGTCTCCCCTTTCTCATTTGATTACCCCCTCGAGGCTTTCAGTTCCTAACAGCAAATTCCTGAGCTGCCCACAGAAATGTCTGCACCTGACTTCAGATGTTTGCACCACAGCCCCAATGAAATGTGCAGTCCCTAGAACAAAAGGCACCGTGCCTTTACAGAGGAAGAGCTGGGAGGAACAGAACAACAGTGAAGCACAATTTACAGCTCTCTGGACAGCACTGTGTGTGAAAGCTCTAAATACATGGGGCATTTAGAAGTCAATGGATCAAATCAGCAGGAGGAGCAGGAACAAGGATGCACAGCAGTATCCTGTGATGGACAAGCAGCATCCACACTTGAAGGAGCCTTGGCTTGCAGTAAAAGATGATCTATCATTGCCAAACTGCCTCTCTAATAACTTTTCTAGTGATAAAGAAACAGGAGATATGGAATTGGTGGTCAGCTGATGCCCCTTCACACCTCTTGCCCCAGTTCTTCCCCTTTTGAGCTCATATCCTGAGAATTCCACAAAATCCATGGGGACTAATTCACTTTCTAGGTGCTATCTCCCTGCCAGAGCCCTGCTCTGTTTTGCAGCCTCCCCAGGCCAGGCTCTGCCTGCTCAGAGCAAAAGCCATGGAGAGATCAAAGTCTCACAGAAAGAAGCTGAGCTTGACAGCAAGGCTCACTCGTACCTACAGGCAACTCCTCCTTGGTCCAGCTCTCCTCAGCAACACAAACCCTGCTGAAGGACACTGGAGACACACAGAGGCAGCAGGAGCCCACATCCCCTCTGGCCTGTGCCTCAGGAACACGGCTGGGCAGGCAGCTCTGCCAATCTCCTGATGCAAACACTGCACAGAGAAACTCTGGCATTTGGCCTGGGAGCCTAGACATGTAGGTTGGCCTGTGTCTGGACTTGGTCAGCCTGTAGTCAGGACATGTCACACCAGGATGAAGTGCCCAGAGCAGAGAGAAACAGGACTCGAACACAGAACACCCTCAGTGGACCCCTCCCTGGAAGATGAGCTATTGCACTGCACCCCCAGCTCACAAGAGGCAGGAAGTATCACGTTAGGAGCCAAAGTACCCAGGAATCAGGATGGTGAAACCAAACTACAGCTTTTTCTCCCCACCTGGCAAGTGGAAAACAGCCTCATGGCAGGTTTGAGCTGGAAAGAAGGGATCATCAAGCCTGCACACATCCAGAGGATAAGTTGTTCAGTGCCCAGCTCTCCTTCCTATTTACACCTCCCACCTCCCTTTGTTGACATAAATTGGATGATTATTCCCACAGGTCACTTTCAACCTCAGAGATTCGGCTCTTCACCTCAAATTAAAGTTTGTACAAGCTTGCACTTAAATAACTACCAGAACAAATTACAGTCTATTTAATTCCTTTGGTTCCAGTTTGTCTGAGGAGTCTCAGAAGGACATGCTTGTTTTGTTTAGAAGGCATCCATCGCTCCTCCTGCTGCCTGTCACCCAGCCTCACTCAGACCTGCACACTGATCCTTAACTGGACCCTCTGAGCAGCAGATCCATCCAAAGCACACGTGAGGCTTATGACATTTTCCCATCTATTACAGAGCAGTTCTGGGCAGGAACCTTTGTACTATTCTCTTTGAAAAGCTCCAGTGACCTGCTACAACACTCAGCAAAATCCATTCCACAGAGCCAGCACTGCCACCTTCCCTGCAACTCAAGCTGACAGTGCAGTGCTGCCTCAGCTGCCCCTTGATCAGTCATTCAGGAAGCTCCTTTATTCTTTCTACCTTGCAAAAAGGCAGGAAAGCAGCCACATTAGGAAAAGAAAATCCTGGAGGGGTGGAGTTAAGAGCATGAGCAGCATTGGAGTTATGGCCCATCATCTGAGCCCTGGGCATGTGTTGATACCAGTAGCTCAGTGGTTGCTTTAGGAGGTTACTGCCCTGTGCTGTCCCTCCAGCCTTGCTGCAAGAGATTATTGCATCCTCCACTAATGCAACAGAAAGGAGCATGTGCCAGGCTTTCCACTCCCTAGCAGAAGAACCACCACCAGTCTGCACTCAACCTCAGGGCATGAGCTGCAGGAGTGTGGAACTGCCAAGCCTTCACATCGTAACCAGCCAGATTTAAATCCATGACAGCTTCTGGGCCACAGCCATCAGCCTACAGGAAATTAGAAAAAATAAAAGAAGGTAATAAAGAGAAATAAGTAAAGCACCATAGTTTTAACAGCTTTGGAAACCATGTAAGAGCAGCAGCAGCAGCAGCTTGTCTTCACAATGGGCTAAGAGCCTGCACACAGGAGCCTGTGCCTACAGCAGCAATGGAAGCACCACCACAAGTCTCATAGTGCCAGCTCTGCTTCCACAGACCACCTGTTTCCCCTTGCAAAACATACCAGACACCTGAGCATTTCACAGCAGGTCTGCAGCCACTGCCCTCTCCAGTCATGCTTCTTGACAGATCCCGACACTGTCCCACGAGTGGAGGAACTCAGGCCTAAGGAAGTTAAGAAGACTTGTCACTGCTGGAGTTCATCAGGAACAGAGTGTGACAGACTTTCCATACAGGCATTAGACCACAGCCCAGACAGGCCCTCTTGAGAGGCAACTCTATTAACGGGGTCTTCACCTTGTTTCACCAATAGAAAGAGATCACTTATTAATTTTAGCTCAGCCAGCCCTGTGAGATGGTGTTTGCAGCAGAGAACACCTGCCTAGCTCCACTAGGTGCTGATGGTCTAGCACAGGAGGAGGAAGAAAGCTGTGAATGCAAGGCAGGGTCTAACACAGGTCTTTGTGGTACAAGCCTTGTTTGGTTTGCCTTGGGGCTAACTTTAAAAACTGGAACTGTTCAGTACGCTGAGAGAGATACACAGCATGTAAGGAGTGTCCTGTTCTCTAAGTGCTCTGCACCTCAGGTGGACACAGCCACATGAAGAGAAACTGGATCAGAGAGCCTGGAAATACAGCCAGTCAGGACACACTGAAAGGACCAGAGTCTCTTTCTTCTACACAAAACAAGATTGAAACGTGAGAAAGCTGCTAACGGTGCTCACCAGTGCAGAAGGCACTGTACTGTCCTCCACACATGCACAGACCAGTGAGAAAGGCAAACTCAGACTGCAGGACTGGAGCCTCAGGTCAGGAAGCCAGAGCAGTGCTGGGCTAGGCTGCCTGGCAGCCCCCACCACAGGCAGCTGTGTGCCAGCACTGCCAGAAACACCAGCCTGCTCCTGCGGGGAAAAGGAATCACTTGTGTGACCTCCACAGGTCTTGTTCACTCCTCCCTTTCTAGTGGAAAGAAGACATTGGAAAAGCATAAAAGGCAAACACTGAAAAGTCAGAAAATAAAGATAATTTCTGTGCTTGATCCTGCCTGAATTGAATTAGCAGGAATAACACACACAAAGTTTTTCTGGCCACCACAAGAAGAGGTGCTGATTTAAATGGAGGCTGTCCCTGGCAGTCCAGGGTCTTTTCTGTGTGCATGCAGATGTGAGAGGGAGAGAACTTAGGAAATTAGGGGACTCCATGAGGGAAAAAACCCCAAAAGGTCCTGCAATGAAGGCAGGCAAAAGGAAGGCTGGGAAAATAATTTTTTCTCCTTTTCTACCACAGGTTCCCTGTTAGATGTAGAGAAGTCAAATAAAGTCAATGTTCTCTGTGTTGTCCTTAAAGGAGAATTCCTCATCCTCCATGTACTTGATTGGACAGCAGCACCCAGCAGTCACAAGGGCAAGTGAGGGAACAGAAATGATGGTATAATTTTGAGGAGCAAGCAAGAATGATACATTTTCAGATGGGAAGGCTGAAGCACTGTACCTGTAGCTCTCTATGTCTAAACCATATCTGTGCCACTAACAACTAGTTTCACTAAAAGAGAGATCAATTCACTGCCATTTAGAAGCAGACACAAATACCGTAAAACATGTTTGGGCTGGATCCCATATTCATTACAAAGAATTAACCTACACACACACCAAACTATATATCAAATGACAGATGACTTGCTGATCAAGGGAATGTTTTGTGCAAAAAATACTCTCTGGAGAGGACTGAGCTGAATTTTGGAAGGAAACCCACCACACTCAGCCTACATACAAAGCCAGCTAAACTTGCTGTACCAGGCAGAGAAGCTCTGAAAGACATTACATTGATAGAGCTCGCCTCTGTGAGCAGATACGGCTGCAAGTACCGAAAAAGCAGGCAGGAGAGAGCAGATAACAAGAGAAGCTATCACCGAGAGACACTGAGTAACAGCGAGGAGCACATTCAGGGGGCAAAGCCCCAACTCAAAAGACCAAGAACACCACACACGAAGAAACACCTTTCTGGGAAAAAATCCTACAGTATTAAGAAAACAAGACTTCACACAAAAATATCTGTAAATGTAACACAACTAACAAGGTATCGGTTGCCAATTTCTCAGCAGAGAAGCAATTCACAAGACTACAATATTGTCCAATAGCTGGAACTAAAACGAGTTACACTCACATCAAGAATACCTCCTAGTTTTCCAAAGAGAAAATCTGGGTCCATATTCTCTTTGAATTAAGGGAATGCAACATTAGGGATGACAGCAGCTCCTTCAGAACTCAAACAGATAAAAAGCAACGAGCTCAGGACCAGCAGCGTGCAGTCTGACAAGAGAACGAAAAACTCCAAAGGATAGAGGGAGCAGCTGGAGGGTACGTGGAGAGGATGTGGTAACTCGCACACAGGCAGCTCTGGAGCACCTGGATGCCCCGGGAGCCCGGGCTGTGTGCGAGGCGCCCCGCGGAGCCCCGCCGCGCTCCCGGGCGCGCACCGCAACTTCGGGTCGGACAGAGCTCGGGGCAAGTTCGAACAGCTGCCAAAAGGCTGTGAAAATGCACAGAAAATGCTTGGGGCCGGGGACGAGAACCCCCAGCCCCAAAATGCAAAGCACGGGTGGGCATTTCCCTGGCTTCGCAGAGGGGAATCTCGCGCGGGAGGGAGCGGCAGAGCCGGGGAGCGGTGCGGGAGTGTGGGGCGATTTACAGAGAAAAGGCAGGCACAGCTTCCCAACCGGGGCTACAGCCCCGGGCAGCGCGGGCAGCGGGGCGCGGGCTGGAGGCAGCCAGAGCCCTCCCGGTGCAGAGCCGGGGCAGCCCGCCCGGTG